>KN470112.1:15509-51822 GCA_000787095.1 Periophthalmodon schlosseri
TTGTCTTTTCTGTCGTCTAGTGCATCCAGGAGCTCTGCTGTGGGTAAGGATGACTGCAACAAAACAAGAAAGAAAAATTGAAAGCAACTGTGTATTGTATTGAAAATTGGTTTATTGTTCAGGAATGATGACTTAGTTATTCAAGCCACAACTGCCCTGGGACAGATTGACCAAGGCATAGCTTCCAATTTGCATCTCTCCAAATCACTAATCATCCAAACAGAACACATTTTGAACAGATTAGCAAGGAGAATGTAGAGTCTTTACCAATGGTACAACAACATGAGGCCTTGCCAATAGCAGTGATTAGACTACCAATCAGGTTAGTAGGCATAATGTCTCTACTAGCTTGGATACCATACAAAAAATAGAAGAGGACAAGAGGACACTATAACTGCATCTGGTGTATTAAAACTAGGGCTAGGGAAAACGGCAAAAAATGACACAATTTTTCCTCATATTGATCAATCTCAATTTGCAGTTATTTATTTTTTTCAAAAACAAAATAAAAATGGCTTTGAGTAGTATGGATTTCAAGACATTTAACAGAAAAAGTAGGCAATTTTTTTCCTCTAAAATCTGAACTCTGCTCCAAAACACATGCTTTTACTGACAGGTGATTGGCTGTAGAGCTCTATATTTAAAAAAAAAACAATAACAAGCATGTCATTGAAATGACTGAATCTCAATCTCCATTAAAATCTGATCCATTGTCCAGCTCTAATTAAAAGGTTAAGTGCTGTGAGTAGGCTCAGTGGAGGATATTAGATTAAAATGAGTTCACGTATATCAGTACAAGCTCTAGACAAAAGCCCTTGTGAATCAGTGTCTTGTGTGTTATGCCTCACACTACATTTTTAGGTCAGACTGCTGTTACTCACTTGTGAGAAGATTTGGGACCTGGGTCGTCTGTCTGTGACTCGTGGTCGTGATGCCGTTGGGTGACTAAGTTTCTCTGTAGCAGATACGACTGCATCTAAATCCATATCTGCACACAACACACATTGGTAATATTCAGTTAGTATTAGCCAAAAGAAACATAAAATGTGTGCTTACTACCAAACATGGACAAATACAATGGCCTTTGCTCTCTGTCCAGTCAATTTTAAGTCACTTTCACCTCTGAATGAATGTGGAGCTTGCTAAATAAATGATAAATATTTAGCTTGTTATTGTACAAAATATTAAGTTGACTATTTGTGCATTATAGACTTTTAACTTGCTGTTTGAATGTTTAATATTGAAAAAGCAATCTTGGATAGTGTGTGCCATGCTTTCTATGCACTATCCTTGTAATTCAATCATTTACTGTATAAAGAAATGGACTAAGTGAGTGTGACGTCACCCATAGCGTTCGGCTCCAGTCAAATGAAGCAGCAGTTATAGGGGCAAATTTGGAGCAGAGTTCCATGTTAGGAATTCCGACTGCAAGTATCATAGTAACCAAAGAGCCAATCTAGAGCGGAGCTGTGGAAGGTAACGCCCCTTCCCGCCCGCACCGCTAATTTAGCAGGGAGCAAGTGCTTAGCAAAGCTGTCAATCAAACCTGTTGCTACCCAGCAGGAGCAACTTCTGGGGAAGAATGTGCCTGATTTGCCTGTTATTAATTTTCATATCTTGAGTTACGGACAGAATAGCGAAATAAAAATACCAGGATCATGCAGAGCAGGTTAATATGAACATTTTAAGACCAAAATGATGAGCCTGACAGCAGTAGTTATGAAGAGAGGGGTGACAGTTTTCTAATGTAAAGTGAATTGGAGCCAGAGTCGATGGAGCCAGAAGTGCGCCCATGATCACTTCCTATTTGGAATGCAGTAGCTAGCAGGTTAGCTATGTCCATTTATATATACAGTCTATGAATTCAATACAAGTAAAACATTATAATAAGGAATTCTAATCAGCAGTTCACTAAGCCCTGCTCTGATTGGTTGCTCACCCGCGTCTTGTGACCTATCAGGGGCGGAGTCTGGAGTCGTAGATCTGCCCTCAGTTTTGGGGCTTTCACTCCTGAGCAGGTAGACCACACGACAACATTCAGCTTATTTTTCATTTCTATAAACTTTTATTTTTACGTGAATATTTAAAAATGTACTGACACTAGTGTGGGTGGTCTTTCGGGGCGTCTCGGAGGTTGGGAGGAGGAGGCGGAGTTGCTGGTTTTGGGGGGCAGGGGTTTCTTGGGTAACACAGATGGGAGGGTGGGCTTAGGAATGTCACCAGGCTTCAAATCATCACCTGTACATTCACATACACAGGTGCATACAGGGTCAGACAAAACAAGACAACGGACCAAATACGAAAAAGGTGATTCAAAGATAGTGAATACAGAGCCATGCATTACTGGTTAAGGCATGATAAAGGAAAGATTAATACAGAGGTTAGGGTTAGGAAGAACTAGGGTACCACAATACTAACTGATATTAAAACCTGTATCAACACTACATTCATCTAAACGTGCATTGGTATAGGAGGGGCAAAAAAAATCACATAAATAAGACCAAATTGAACCATTATTGGAAGGTGTTACAATGGTCTTGATCTAAACTAGTATATTTTTTTATTTTAGAAAATTATACTCAAATGTGTAATAATGTGTGTGTTTATTATAACTGTGGTAGTGAATTCAGTATTGAGTATCAAGACTTTTGTTTAGTATCAAAATTGAGTTTGAATTTTAAAACATGATCAAAACATAATTAAAAGGGCTATGATTAACAGTATTACCATGTACAAACAATCACAGAACCTCACAAAGTTTTATCATTTAAAATACGTCAAACTGGTGGAAGTTGTTGGCTTAAAAATATTCATTAAAAGTTGTGCAACGCAAAAAAAAAAAAAAAACAACAAAAAAACAGCCCTGTCAATATTAAAAAAGCCTCAAACTAGCGTGTCTGTGTTTACAGGATTTGTCAATACAATAATTGCTACTGTTCTTTTTGCTTTGGTTTTTGCTAGTTTTTCAGACTGTTAAGCTGCAGAAAATAAGATTGGAAGTTCTTAGTTGCACAAGAACGTACAATCCCCAAAATGGTGAAAAGATGCACTATGTAACTTTATTGGTCCACCGCCTGCTTGCTCTATAGACCAATTTATCTGTCTGCATGGAGACAATTAGAAGATGCCACCAGGCCAAGATCTGTGGGGAAGAATGTGTGTTTTTCAAGGTATTTTTTAGACTGTCAAGAAAGTTAATGCAAGATTCAAACTATGAACATCCCAGCAAAGCAATAACATCTCTATGTGGTAATGTGCGCAATGGACACTGGAGCAAAAAAGTTACACCATGCAACTTTATGCGAGGCTCTATATCTATGGATCCATCTTTCATGTGGAAGCTGCGAGAAGTGGCAGAGATATTGTTTTAAAGTAGACTATAGTAAGAGACCTTGTTTACCTACATCTGGAAAACAAACCATTTTATGTAGTACAACTTGTGTGTGGACAATTTGAAAATATTTAAATGAAGAAATGAGAACATATACTGATTGACTGATTAAACAAAGTAGAGGAGATGGAGGCAGAAATAGATCTATAACCTAGAAGCAAAGTAAGAAGGCAGAGGGAAGACCCAGAGTTGCAGATTGAAGTGGTCTTAAGCAGGTCCGGGTCTAGACCGTACCTCTGTCCTGCTCTCTGTGTGGGAGGTGTTCTGGGCGCTCGGGAGGGACCTTCTTTAGCTCTGACTTTTTCTCTAAAGGTCAAAGGTCACAGCGTTTTGGGTAATGTTTTGGTTTGTTTGAGATAAGAAGAGGATCCAGTCTTTTACCTGTGTTGGGTTTAGATGAGGGAGCACTGGGAGGAGGCGGTTTCTTTGGTCTCTGGAAACACAAAATATTCAAATTAATAGTAGTAGTAGTAGTAGTAGTTGTCTATTCACTCTAAAATACATCATTTCTACATTGTCTTACTTGGTGCAGCCGATCTATTACAGTAATGATCAGTAGGTGGTAGTCTTTTGATTAGCAAATAAATATTATGCAAGTAGGAACTGGATCATTCAACAACATTCTCATAGCCAATGAATCAGTTCCTATTTAGTCAAATGAATGTACAAAAGAAAAGTAGTTTAGACTGCAAAACTATAAATGGGATATAGTGGGAAAATATAGTGGGAATTTGGACACTTTATTTTGTTATATTTTGGTTTAGACAATCTAATACACATTTAAGAACTATCTTAATGCTTCAAAAGAAATACTAGTTTAACATACTTACAAGCTAATGAAGACACACACCAGCAAAATACGTAAACATTTAGAAACATAAAACTATAGCCCCATATACACATTTTTTAAAAGATTACAGCCACATTTGAACTGTAAGAAAATATAATTCTTATGCTGTACTACATGTATTATAAATATCAGGGAAAACTTACCTCTTTCTCTACTTCTGGCATTAGCAGCTTGACAAAATTATCTGGAAAAACTCCTTGTCGCCCTCCGATCTCTCCCATCCACCAGCCTGCGTCTGCACACTCCTGAACAGAAACACATTTCAACAGATTAAATGGATTTAAGTGTAGTTTTAAGGAGCCCTGATTTGCAAAACTAGCTTTCCCACAAACAAATGCAGCTGACCGCGCATCATCATATACTATGTACACACAGCCTGCAGGTGACGGAAGTAGTACTGGGATTGTCCACATAAACTGGTGCAGGCTACTTTTGGTGGTCTTTTGATGGAGTTTTTTGTGTGTCTTTGGTGTAAAAAGCAGTTGTCTAAACCTTTCAGCACAATTAAGGCCAGGTTTAATTGACTAAACCAGGCTTTTATTATACTTTTTAAGTTCTACTTTAGTCCTAGTTTGGTCCTGATTTAGCTTTTGATCTGCAAAGTTTTTGTCTTTTCTATGTCTATTGCATAGTCCCATTGTAGTCTTTCTTTAGAACCAGTCTAGTGCTATAGTGGTATAGTTCATTGAATTAAGTCATTAATGTGATTATAGTGGTGCAACAGTGAATATGTCAATGATGTTGTTACCATGGGAAAGATTCTAATGGTGAGGTCCCACAGACTGTATAATGAAGTGGGCTAAGTGAGTGTGACATCACCCATAACATTTGTCAAACAAAGCTTGTTGAGGCTAGAGCAGTTATAGGGGCAAATTTGGAGCAGAGTTCTATATCTGGAATTCTGACCGCGAGTATCATAGCAACCAAAGAGCCAATCAAGAGAGAGGTTGTTGAAGGTAATGCGCCTTCCCGCCCGCACTGCTGGTTTAGCAGGGAGCGGGCGCTTAGCAACGCTGTCAACCAAACCTGTTGCTAACGCTAGCAGGAGTGGGGAAAGAAGGCGCCTGATTTGTCTGTTATTAATGTTCATATCTTGATTTACGGACAGAATAGCGAAATAAAAACACCAGGGTCACGTAGAGCGGGTTAATACAAACATTTTAAGACCAAAATGACGAGGCTCACTACAGCAGTTACAGAGTCAGAGGCGACAATTATTTAATGTAAAGTGTGACCCTGACCACTTCCTATTTGGAACGCAGCGACTAGCACATTAGCTATGTCCATTTATATATACGGTTTATGTTAGGTCCCCAAGGTGATAATGTCATTAATGTGATTATATTGGTACTATGGGGATGATGTCAAAGATATTGTTAGTATGATGATTTTTGTAAGTGTGATGTTACTATGGTGATAATGGTAATATTTATACGGCACTAATGTTTTTAATGTGATCATAATATTACTGTGGCGGTGATGTTGTTACCTTGGTGATGATGTTGATGACTTCGCCCTCTTTGATTGACAGCTCGTCCTCATTTTGTGCTTCATACGGGAATAGGACTTTACACTGCTCCCGCCCTGAGAGACCAATTACAGAGAGAAAGCAGTTTCGTTGGCTGAATACTGTCACTTTGTTAAAACTGTAAGAACATACAACACCTACCAAAAAATATCTCACAGTTAAAAACCAAAAACCAAATAGATAAATAATAAAAGTGCTAGGCCCGTCACAATAAATACTATGAAATACTATATGAAAGCTGGAGCAGTATATTTTTGGGGTCTTTTTGTTGCACTACTGGGAAATTTTTGGTTATTTTTTGGCCACATGATAAGATTTCAGTCCTAGAAGGTTGAATTAATCATTTCTATAACTCATTACAACTTAAGTGTTTGATTCTGCTGTTTATTTATTGCAGCTCATGATGTTTTAACAATATTGTAGATTTAGAATTGTTTTTGTGGTTTAAATCTGCTCTTGGGTTATTGTGTCAGTGGCATAAATTAGTTTCAATATTATCGTACTTCAGCGATATATCACACTTCAAAATTTGTTATCGTGACAGGCCAAGCAAGTGCCCTTATCCCCCCCCCTTTGTCCAAGTTAACTGTCTCCAAACTCTAACAATAGGAATTAAACACATGATTTTTATTACTGCCTAGAACTATACACTTACATAAGTGTAATGTTGATTTATCTTATGTATGTGATATCTGAGTGAAATCTTATGTGGGTGAGGTCACAATCCACCAAGATACTGTACCTTTTCAAAGCTTGAGCTAAAATACAATGTGCCTATAACAAACTCTCGCCTATTAGAATGAAAGGAAACACCGCACCAAAGAAATAGGAAATGACGTTAAAAGTGTGGTATGCTGCTACATGTTGCGCTATTCAAAACCCCACACAAAATATCAGATTTGGCTAACAGCAATGGGTAGGTATTCATAGTTATTTATAGGCAGAGTGCAATATTTTCCTAATAATAATAAATTGCATTGTTGTGGGCACCTCTTGTTTTGCAGTCTGGTTCAGTCTTCATTGTTTCTGTGGCTGCTTTCCCCTCGGTCAACTGAAAAACAGAAAAACTAAAATGAGAGCCCATGTATTTGCGCAAAATGTGTCTTGTCCCAGTACAGATATATTGTATAAGCAGCTCTTGAGGTCAAAATAAGTCCACTGTGTACTGTCTGCATCTAGTTAGAAAGCGTTGTACTGTCCGATAATCAGGAAGCATGTGTTAGCATACTAGTTGTTGTTAGCTTCGACGGCAGAACTCCACTCTGGTCTGCAAAAGTTGTGAAAGGTGCTTTTAAACTCATCGCAGTGAATATTTAGGATGCTAGGAATGGATTAGGTAAGTAAGGAATAAAAATCAGGTATAGCGCCTTTAAGGACAACATAAAGTTTAACGAGCTTCAATAAACTCCAGTCATGTGACCAGTGTGACAATAGTTTTGCATTTTATTTGACCTTATAAACCGGCAGTAAGTCATTTGTTCTCCTGCAAATAGACTATAACAAAAACAAAGCAAGTATGCAACACCACACTGCAGGGCTGCACTCTTTTAGTTGATAAGGTCGGTGGTGTCTTAGTCTGCCATTTTTTAATTAGTTGACTAATTACTTTACAAAGATTATATGAATTTCTAAGGACAACAGCAGAAAGGAGAATACATGGCGTGAGATAGCTGGAGTTTCTGGCATAACTGTAATGCTAAATTTGTCTTTTCACTTAAGCAGAAGCTGTTTACTAGTATTTCTCTGTATATATAGTTGTTATTTTTATAATTTTGAGAACTTTTTCCAGCGGCACACCCTTCCACACTGACTTGCATACCCTTCCACACTGAAAATGATCTACTTAAATATATTATAAGTCATTTGAGAGGACAACAATGTTACACTACCCCATTCCATTAAAACTGCACTAAACTGGGGCTAACCCCTAAACTAAACCTAGACTAAACCAGGACTAGAGCAGGACCAAACCAAGTCTACATCTAGACTAGTTATTGAGTTGTTGGGAGGAAACTAGGAACCCAAAAGGAAGCTCTCCCAGGCACAGGAGCTAGAAACATGCAAACTCCACACAGAAACTCCCCATTTGCAATACAGATACAGCTATATACTTAAAGGCCAGTACCAGAATTCCCATGTACTTGAGTAAAATGTGTCTTACCCCAGTACAGATATATTGTATAAGCAGCTCTTGAGGTCAAAATATGTCCGCTGTGTACTGTCTGCATCTAACTATAAAGCCTTTTATTGTCCGATAATCAGTACTCATTAGCATGCTAGTTGTTGTTAGCATTACCATCATGGTCAGACTCCATTCTGACCTCTGAAAGCTGCAAAAAGCACTTACAAACCCATCAAGGTGAATAATTACAATGCTCAGAATGCATATGGTAAGTGAGAAATAACTTATATAATTAATAGTTCTGTTTTTCACATTTGTAAGAGTAAAAATCAGGTACAGCGCCTTTAATTCAGCGGTTGTTCTTAAGTATGACGTATATAGCACCATGTTGTTTATTATATTGCGGTCTAATTGCATAGTCCTGTATTACTCTCATATCTTTCATTCTACAACTAAAACAGTATGAGTGAAAGGAAATAACAATGTAACTTTGCAGCGATCTAATTAAAACAAAACACTGAAATAAACTATACAATCTTGTGCTCGGAAGAAGTCTCATTTAATTTCATTGGGCTAATCAAATTTCCCAAGTGAGGAGGAGAGCCCCAGTTTAGTGCACCACAATATCCTGGTTATTACTGCGTCCTACGTCAACAAACTGATGAGGGAGCAGAATCCTGTATTTTTGTGTCTGTAACAAGTCCACCCAACTTGAACTTACACACAAGGGCAGTAGTGTTAAAGTGGATTTTGAGACTATATTTGTGGAACCATGGAGCAAGGCTTTCCCCCTAAGAACACAGATTTTGACAGTACCCAGTCTGTCAAAAGCACACTCGCTGCTCTGTTCAGTTCAGACGGAGCATCCCACCAACTTCTACCCCCCTCTAGTTCTCCTTTTGCCCCCCTGTCCCGTCCACCAGCCCCTCTCATGTTTGTAATGAGAACCATGTGGTGCAAAGACATCATTATAACCTCCCGTAGGGTTTACAGACGCAGCTCAAAGCGTGTTACAAGGGAGTTCAGGTTGTTGTGGTCATAAATGGACATGGGGTTGACCAAACCGTAAATGTAACAAGTTTAATATCCTCTAGAAACAAAACTGAAAAAAGTTAATATATTTTCTTGTTTTGAATCAACACATTTAGGCTGTGATATGAACTATGTCAGCTTATAACCACTGACCATATTCAACTGACAAAGAAAAATATTGTGGAAAATTGACTCTTGTGAGCTTATAATGTTGTTACCTTCTCAAAAACATACCCGGAGTTGTATTTTGTTTCATTCACACATGTTTGAGTAAACCTTTATTATTAGTCTACATCCGCAAAAGCCCTTCCTGTGTTACTGTATGACATCACAAGGTGGAAAAGAGTGTTTTCTGTTTGAGAAAAGAACAAAACACAACTCCAGGTATATTTTTGATCATGAAACAACATTATAACATAGAACATAGCGTAATATGGGTCCTTTGTTCTGCATTGTGTTGTATTGACTATATTTATTTATGACAAAGAATATATTGTACTGTATCTGAAGAAAATAATGTTAATATAATATGAGCTCAGATTTCCTCCTTAAAACTTGCCTAAATCTCTTAATATGATTATCATGTAGGCATCTTGCTTCCTGGCATTTAAATAATATTAATCACATTTTCCCCTCATTCATCGATCACGTTTTTAATTTCGTTTTATCTTTTTTCTTAAACAAATAAACTTTCTGTCTTATTTTTCTGAACATAAACATCACAGACTTGGAATCATTACTATTTCACACAGTCAAGTTTCTTCCCCTGAAGTTTTTACGCAGGGTTTTTGTGCAGTCTTGAGGACAGATACAGTTAAATCCCCCACATACTGTATTTTAACAATGTGGACTCAGCTAATCTTAAGACGCGGTGGTTTTGGCTTCACCACAAAGAAAGTGCCTACTCCAACGCTGAAAATGCCTTCAGTTCACATTCAAGTAACATTGCAGGAAGTTTGAGACCTAGCAAAACAAAGTGGGTTGATGCTAATTTTGAAAACGTGCAATACTTCTTATATGAAAATAAATCGGCAGGTTAGCACTAGCGCTAGCACAGCAAATTTATTTAGTCTGGAACAATCAATAACAAAACGATGAGTGTTAGGCCCTTGACAAAACCCGGACTAAAACAGGACCAAACCAGGACTAAACCAGAACCAAAGCAAGTCCAGAATAACCCAAAACCAAACTAACTATGATAGATTAAGGACTTGATCGGGGACTACTCTTGAGCAAAACAAGTACTAAAGTTGGACTCAGTTAGACCAAGGACTATACCAGGACTACACCAGGTCTGAGCCCATGTAAGATGAACTCACTTGAACTTAAACAAAACTAAAGTACAGCATATGACGATAGACTTAGATATCTGGCCAAGGACTTGACTGGGAGACTACTCTAGGACTAAACAGAAGAACTAGGACTAGGACTAGACCTGGACTCAACCAAGTCTTAACCGGGACTAAACCATAACAAGGACAACAGTTATGTAGTATGAACTATAGACATGCAACAAAAAGATTTCTCACAATTTGATCAGATTCAGAAGAAGTTTTATTTCCACTCTCGAGGAAGAAAATAGTAAGTATAAATAGTAAATATATACAAAAAATAAGGGCATGCGTACGTCGATGTGTATCTTGATAGATGAGTCACAATACTGATGATATATGTTTAATGCCCCCTTAAAACGAGAGCAGTTTTTTAAAATTTGTATTAGTATTTTTGCATCCATAGTATGAACCTGGAAGTTTGTCAGTGTTTCTTTACTTACTAGCTAATGCCCAAAACTAGGTCGTAGGTAGTCAATGGGCAGCTGAGTGGGACTAAACAAGAACTAGACCAACAACGACTACTATTTGGTAGTAGAAACTGATTTAGGTAGTTTGTCAATAGTTTCTAGCTAATGTTCAAAACTGAGTGGTGACACTATTAATCTACGGTCAGCTGAGTGGGACTAAACAAGAACTAGAACATGACTTTGTCAAACTAAGGACTAGACCAGGATCAAACCAAGCTTTAACCCAGATAAAATATGGGTCTGATATCGAACATTTAGCCGATATATGGCACTGATATTTTTCCTGCACTGCCCCAGTCTGTGTGTGCACATGTGACAGTCCCAGTTTGTCCTCAGTGCATCAGATTTATCTTATTGAACCGACTAATGAGTGAAAATATCAATTTATATCCCAGATAAACACATTTTAAACAATACAAAAGTGAAAAGTTAATTTGTAAACGCAACTTAACATAAATGTGGTCCTTGCTATGGATTTTGAACGGTTAATATCGGTATCTGTAAATATCAATCGCAAATATTGCAGACCTGTATCTGCTCAAAAATGTCATGTCGGACCATCTCTACTGAATTAGCTACTGTTCAAACTTGGGTGGTGGCACTTTCAGTCTATGGGCAGCTGTGATTCACGTGGCTGTGGGTGACTCAGCTCGGGCCTGTCCCACATGGAGATAGAGAGAGAGAAGGGGAGAGAGAGAGAGAGAAGGAGAGAGAGGAGAGAGAGGGGGGCTGTAGTCGTCACCTCATTACAAACTCAAAGAGGCGCAGTCACTTTAAAGCACCGAGTTACAGGCGATGCACAGCGGGACAGGCTGACTAACATCCTATACACAAGTACACGTCTGCAGGACGTGGATGTGCAAGACATTTTAAACAAAACTAACACTGCCTTCGATCTATTCATGGCTTTCAGTTTTCTGTTTTATGCAACATTCTGAGGACTTCTTTCCATTCAAAAGATGTAATATTTTGGGTACCGTGAATAACTACATCTTAATAAGCCTGAATAAAGCATGAACTTCACAATGAACAAATAGTTTATTAAGAATGATTCAGGGTTAGTAACAACTTCAGTGTCAGGTATTAATTACATAGTTACTAAGTCTGAATCATTCTTAATAAACTTTTGTTTACTTGTTCATTATATTAAGTCTTATTAAGTCTTTGTTGATGCTTTGTTAAGGCTATTCAAAGTGTAGTTAATATAAAGCGTTAACATTTTTTGCATCATTTGAATCATCATCATTCTAAAAACTATGGACAGAGACGCAAAATTGATCACACTCAAAATGAAATAGCAATTTAAACAGTTGTATTTAGCATATCAAGATAAAGTTATCTACTGGATTTCCTCTACAAACAACAAAACATCCTGTCTTTTAATGTAATCCTGTAGTTTAGACCTCTACAAACATGCAGGCACGTAATGTAATGTAGCAGTTTATATTTTAGTCTTGTCTTCAGATTTTGGACTTTGAAGAGAATATTACAATTTGTAGAAGGAACTCTGCTCACAATCTAAATGCTGGCCAGAAAAATCAGAAATGAGATTAGATTTTTTTCCTCAAAATTGCCCAGCCCCTTTTCTTCAAAGCTGAGTGTAATTAGCAAGAATACCTCATGATATAATCCATCTTTTCAGATAACCTAAATAAGCCAAATCATTCAAACATGTGACTCACACAAAACACAACTAAACAAGATATTTTGATGTTTTGATGAGGGAACAGCAACATTTTAAGATGGTATACAGGCTTAAAAAACTCTATATTAGACTATAACTAATGACACGAACCCGAAAAACACCTGGAGACATTTGTGCATGAAACTCACCCAAGAACGCCTTGTCTAATCTTTAACTTCCTCTTTTAGGTTTGTTTCTTCACTCTAAGCAGACAGACTGACTGACTGTAAGGACAATAAGAGTAACTTTTCCACAAATTACTGTACAGAAGCTTAAAATAAGGCTACAACATGAAATACGAACAGCCAGAGTCTCTCCTTATGAAATATATTACAACATTTGTAAAAAATATCCCATGGCCAGTAACGTAACAACATAATCACAACACATAAAAAGCCCCTGGACACTTTTTTCATCCACAAAATCCAGTATTTTAATATCAGTAACAAAAATAAAACTGGGGATTTCCAAAAGTGCCACAGGTAAATTACACAAAACCCTTACTCATACACAAGTCTTAAAAGTATCAATTATTTGCAATGTTTTAATCTCCAAAATGCAAAAAGAAATAGTGACACACTTGATAACACGTATTACATAATTATAGACAATACAATTTATAGAAATAGCCATTCAAAATACTGCAACAGATAATATGTTGAAGTCTTTTAAAATATAGTACATATATAGTGAAGTAGTTTCTTCAAGTATTGAAAAAGTCCTACCTTTACCAGTCCAGTTAGCAGCCAAATATAGAGACACAGTTGGATTTGTGCTACATCAGCTCAGTGCAGGCAGCTACTGAGTGGATATGTAAACGTCAGTGAAAATCTCCTCCTCCTCCCTCTCTCTCTCTCTCTCTCTCTCTCTCTCTCTCTCTCTGCTCTACCTCTCCTTTTCTTCTCTCCCTCTTTCTCTAAATCTATCTCTCCTCTTTCTCCCCTGCTATCTCTATCCTCTTCTCTGTCTCTCTTCCCTCCCCCTCTCTTTGTCCTCCCTCTCTCCTTGCTTTTCTTGCTCTTGGAGTTTCTTCTCTCTCTCTCTTCTCTCCTCATTCTTTCAATCTACCCCTCTCCCTCCTTTTATCTCTCTGCGTTCTTTCAACTTTTTTACAAATGTATTCTCTCTCTCTCTACGTCTTTCTCCTCTTCCTTTTCTCCTGGTCTTTTCTTTCTCTTACTTCTCTCTCTCTTCCTTATCACTTTTTTCAATTTACCCTTCCATCTCTCTTTCTCTTTCTCTCTCTCTCTCTCTCTTTCCTTTCTCTTACTCACCTCTCTTCCCTCCCCCCTCTCCTTCAGTCTCTCTCTCTCTCTCTCTTTCCTTTCTCTTACTCACCCCTCCCTCTCCCTCTCTCTCTCTCTCTCCTTCTGGTAGCCTGTCTGGCATGTGAAGCTCTCACTTCTGCTTTGCTTGTCACATCCCTGCAGCGTTTAGGGGCATGTTAAAGTTTTGTGTGTGTAACCGGGGGCAACGTGAGACCACTTCCTCAAGAGCTTTTGAGTTCCAGTTTCAGTAGAATAATGAATAACTATTTTATTTATAGTATATCTGCCCTTTTATGGAGCAGAGACAACTAAATATTAGATGCAACATGATATGGCAGATTTTTATTTTTTATTTTTTTTTTTCACATCAGGTGCCCCTCCAAACACAAATGGCCACAAAAAATATATAGCAATTGGTGTGAGTAATGCCCAGAGAATTTCGAGAAAGAAACAATGGTACTGAATGGGTACAAAGTTTGAACTGGTGATCCACTGGTTATTGGGCAAAAAGTCAGCTCACTGTAGCACTGTCACTCCATAAAATGACAAATGTAATGTACTGTGTAAAAAGGTGAGTATATGTTGATTATGGGTGAGTTCGTACCTTGGTGGCCTCTGTTTCTACTTCTAACGATCGCGGTCGGAGTTTGATGGGCTGATCTTTGAAGATGTTACCGAAACCAAAACCTCTAACCTACAAATTGAAACACCAAAAAGAAAGGAAGAAACAATTAGATATATTCTTTTCAAAATTGTTTAAAATGTAATGTTTTGGGTTTAGCAATAGTATAAAAGAGCTTATATAATAGCATAAAAAAACTCATACAAATTCTATTGTTAAACTACTGGCAATGCAATGTACTGACTACAATGCATAAGGCCACTGTGGGTAGAACACAGCAGTATCTATACTTAATTCTAATACTAAACATTGTATTGTTAACTGTGGGAGAGAAGTGGCGTAATCTATAAATAATAATGTAAGTTTATAACAGTAGACTGTATATAAATGGACATAGCTAACGCACTAGTCAACGCGGTCCAAATAAGGGATCATGCTTCATTTGACTGGAACCGAACGCTATGGGTGACGTCACACTCCGTTAGTCCACTTCTTTATACAGTCTATGGTTATAACGCAGTACAAAGATTAATATTCAACGTATGGTACAGTTTGAATATGTAATATATATAAATGAATAAATATATACCAAATCTGTGCCGTTAATTAGAAAAACAAAGTAAAAAGAAGACAAATCTTAGTACAATAAACGGCACTGATATCTGAAAATGATTCTGCCTACGCTCTTATCTCAGTTGAAGTGTGCATCTGTCTCAGCTCAGCCCTGTTAATAACACTGTGCAGAGTATGTGCGGAGACAGGTGTATTTACTGAACACAGTCATTACCTTCTTGGGCTGAATCTCCACTGATCCTGTGTCTGAGCGGCTGTCGGCTCCGTCGCTCTCACTGCCTGGACTGTCCTTACCTAAAACACAGCGCAGGTAATCTAACTCTTCTTTTTCTTACTTACCAACTAATAGTACTAGCATTCTACTCTGCTGTCCCAACTTTACCTGCTCCAAAACCACGCAAATATCACACACACAATACAGACTTGTCACTAGGCTTGTCACGATAAGTGCTATATCGACTTATCGTTTAATATATGACTACTGTGAAATATTTGGTTATTTTTTGGCTGTATGATAAGATTTAACGTGTAAACGGTTCAATTAATAACTTCTATGGGTCATTATCGATGCAAATAAAGTACCAAAGTGTTTCATTCTGCTGTTTATTTATTGCAGCTCATGATTTTCTACCAATATTGTAGATTTAGAATAGTTTTTGTGGTTTAAATCTGCTCTTGAGTTTTTGGGTCAGTGGCATAAATTTGTTTCAATATTATCGTTTATCGTCTATATTTACTTCATCAATATATCGACAACTTCAAAATGTGTTATCGTGACAGGCCTACTGTCACATACAGTTGTAAATAGCTGTTACGTCTACAAACCGTGTTACGTCACGTTACGTCTTGTTATGTCTTGTTATGTCTTATCACCACTTGTCACTGTATATGGCTGGTCACTATGTTTGTCTTGCTTTAAATAAAGAAAAAAAAAGAAAAAAAACACACACACACACAACACAGTGGAGAATAAGTCAGACTGCCATACATAATAAGAAAAGCAGGATTATTTATATTATAATATATTTATATTATACATTACCAGACCTAAGAGAATGTTATTTTAAAATGATTACAACGCTGGAAATCACAGGTAAGTTTGATGTGGTAGTGTTTCTCAAATTGTGGTACGTGGGCTGGAGGTATGTTTGAGTACTTGGTTAAATTTGACTAATCGGTTCATATTTTTGTGTGCCTTTGGGTTATTCATTATTTAGGACTACCTTAGACTCATATAAGACCATCTTTAACCCTGACAGTCCTGGTTAGGCATGGGACAATATTGACATTATGTGTGACAATTGTCATGGCCAAAATAATTGCGATTAACAATTATATCACGATAATGAGTAAAGCTGCTAACAGTTTAAAAATGTTAAGCATATGAGTAATTATAATTTTAATATTATGAATAGGTTACATATTTAAACACCTGTTATAGTATTGTACTTTGCTATAAGTGAAAACAACAATGATCTAGAAGAGATCGTCATGGAGAAGTAGGTTTGTTCTGCACATTCTGGTGATATAAAGGCCATTTTCTTTGTTGGCGATTATCGATTATATGAAATGTCCCACAAACGAATATTATCTACCCTTTTTATCATGATAAACAATATAATTGTTCATTGTCCCATGTCTAGTCCTGATAAAGGCTGCATTTAGATCCAGTTGTACTTGGAAAGCCACATAATATCTTAGTAGTAACTGATGTGACAAGATTGAGAACCACTTTTGTATGGAATAAAGGATACGTATTATTTTTAATTCACGATTCTGTTCAGTTCATCTGTAACCATGTTCAGGGGCATTCTACTTGAGAAAAGACTGCAATTGCCAAACTAATACAAGAATCACATGCATTTCAGAACATGTGTGCAGAACAACATGGTCTAAACTTCAGAGCTCACATGATTTATGTTAGACTATGAAGATGACCTGGAATTGCAGCCATTCTGATTTGCTCACAGGATTCCCACACTTTGCTTCAAGTCATTTTCCAGGACTTTTCCAGGACACTTTTTAGTTATGTTATTAAAGCGTCTAGAAACCCATTACCCCCTTTATATACAGTTTTTATAATAAAGATGTGGTCTAAGCCTAAGGCTATACCCACAAGCATCGCAAATGAATTATAGACACGCTATATTTTGTTATGTAGATGCCCCAAAAATATTATCTGGTGGAACTCAAATTAGATTGAGAACCCAACTGCTCTATAGGTGGCAGTAAAAGTATCTTAATTTGATCAAATAATACAGTAAAGGAAAGTAGGGAGACATTTTCAAGGACAAAATGTATATTTTCCAGGACATTTGGCCTTTGTTGTCATTTCCCATGCGTTTTCCATGTCTGGAAAACAGGCCAATTATCTTCCAGGCTTTCCAGAATTTCCAGGACATGGAAACCTTGACTTATTATGGCCACTGAAATAATCTTGCACCAACACACTTAGTAAACACCTTGATTTTACGTGATGTGAACAGTACACTAGAACACGTACTTTTCTCACTTGTGCGTCCGCTGCGGAGGTCTTCCTGTGACGTGTCTATAGAGGGCGTGTCTGAGTCCAGAACAATCTCTTTGGTGAAGTTTGAGGGAAACATCCCAGTTTTACCGTTCAGTACTCCCTCCCACCAGCCCTCCTCCACCTGATGATAAAAACAGAAGAGAAATGGTTTAATCTATATAAATATTCAGACACAGCTGCACTCAACTCTAAAACAATGTTTGTCAGTTTGTTCATATGTTTCAGGTAGTGTTAAACTAACTCGTTTGTATCGTACAGTCACAACAACTGTCACATCAGAGGGCTCAATAGAAAGAAATACAATCAAACTATTACTATGATTTGGAACGTAAATCTAACATTTGTAAAACAGAAGTGCACATTAAAAGTGTGAAACATTTACGGTGGAGGATCTGTCACCTTCCTGTCTCCATGGAGATGTTATTGCTTACCAGCAATATCCCACAGTATGGCATTAAGCCAATTACACTTATTTTTTTATTGATACAAAATACCTTTAAAACATGTATTCTTAATGTGAGTGAGGTCGCCTCTTCACAGATCTGATCTGTAGCCTGGCTTTGTTTAATGTCATCCTGTTGAAAATCCCAAGTACTAACATCTCCATGGAGACGAGCGCGTGGTTGACCCTCCATCAGAAAATTCCTTTATGCATCTTTAAGTATGTGCATGTAAGATTATGACTTTGAAGCCTATGATACATTTATATAGCACAACTGGTAGCATAAACCATACAGCATCCAATGTCACTAAGTCACCCCGTTACCATGTTTCTGTACTGTAGAGGGCATCCTTGTATCTCATCAGTTTTAGTTTGTTTTACCTCAGTGATGATCTCGATGATGTCTCCAATCTTCAGCTCCAGCTCGTCTTCATGTTGTGGAGCATAACTGAAGGCTGCTTTACACCTGCGCTTACGGATCTGCTCCACTGTCACAAACAGACAACACAGGCAATGAGTTTGAAACGGGTAAGTAAATATTCAAAATAATTAAAATGTATGTAAGTTAATCATTTTTTGTTTTTTTTGTGCTTAACATTTAACAGAATCTACTTTTACTACTATTACTACTTGTACAACAGTTATTCCTGACACAGATAGTTCTACTACCACAAACACAGCTTGCAAACTTACAACAATAATAAAACATTTATCCACAAGATGGCAACGTTCATAGAAATGATCAAAACATGTTCAAAACAGTATAAGAAAGTAAAAAATGTTTTGAAAAATATAATCATCAGCTGGATCACTGCTGGTTAGTACATTTAACCCAGCTCCGTGAATACTTTAGAGTGAACACTAATTTAAGTGGTTTGCATCTGGGAATCTGTCACATTTTGTTGGGAGTTTTTATTTATTTATTGCAGCTCACTACTTATGCTCCAACTACACTGCTACAATACATAAGCTTCTATACTTATGCAATATAACAGGGGGCCAATGACCTCTTAATTACATACCAGATACAGACACCAGCTCAAACACTTAGCATAGCTTCAAAGTGAGCGCTGCTGCCTAAAGCTGTTCATTACTCCTGACTCACTCAACACCAGCTGAGGTTAAACACTGCAGTGCCCCCTCTGTCCACCAGGTGTCCTCCTCGTCCTCTTACACAGTTTTTATCATTTATTGATGAAGCACTTGCAGTGGACAGGACAGAAATAACAGCAACCACTATACAAGAGTGTAGTTTAAATGTGGAACAAAGCACTTTTAAAGGATACTGCTTTAAACAGCATGAACCAATAAGCAAAAGGGTTAGGTTAGGTTAGGTTAGCTACATTTTTTGCCACAGAAAATTCATTTCATTTTTGTGTCCAAACCCAACTTGGGCTGGTTTTAGTGACTGATTAATGTGGCAATTATTATTTCGATGAATCAATTTTAGATCACGATTTTCACAAAAATTTAAATTAAACTAAAGAGATGCTGTTTGAGAACCTTTGATTACATTTATAAAAATTTTTTTCATTAAGAACATACATTTTTATAAGATTCTTGTGTCATTTTGGGGTAATTACTTCTTCATCTAAGTCACAAAGCCTCTTCTCTCAGCATATGGTATGTATTGGAGCATGTATAGGCAAGAAAACGGTTACTAAAGTTCACAATTATTTTTATATCAGTAATTGTCTAGTTGTGATTAATCGACTGACGAGCCTAAACCCAACACATTATAAATCCTGCCTCAGTATGTGTTATCTGTGTGTCCAGTTAATGACCATCTGATCCATCCCCTGTCTATAAGGCTACATCATTACAGTGTTGTGCTGTCGTGTTGTTTACCTTTCTTTCCAGGTCTGACCCCCGTATCCGTGGATACAGGACTGGCCCGGCCGTTGGACAGCTCATTTTTAAGAACTGCAGCCTGCCCTCCATCACGCTTTCCCTCTTTCTTTATCTCCTGCAAAACAACACAGAACGAAAATATTGAGTTTTGACATGACAACAGACAGCTTAAATGTGTTATGATTCACACAATAATAATCTCGTCATATTTTTAAAACCATCAAAAATGTACTGAAATGTGTCTACAAATGTGTTGGTTGAGATTTAAGTATTGCACAACGGTAGTAGTAAACAGCGATAGTAGTAGCAGGACAGTAAGTTGATCAGTAGCTAGTCAACAATTAGATACACATGGAAACTTCAGACTGCCACCAAGATGTTAACCTTATCTTGCAATGGTAATAGTGTTCAAACTACATTACATTCACACAGCCATGACAGCGGTTTACAGTTTTGGAGTAAATAATAACTAATTGCCTCCACAAATACAAAAGGAATGATTAAAGGTCATATATTATACAAAATTGACTCTCGTGAGCTTTAAGCCATGGTATAATGTTGTTACCTCATTAAAAACATACCTGACGTTGTGTTTTGTTTCATTCGCACATGTTTGAGTAACACTTTATTATTAGTCCGTCTACATCTCCAAAGCTCAAAATGCTCTGTTCCACCTTGTGATGTCAAGAAGCTGTAGTTTTCAAGTTAACGGCTCCTTTTACCTTTAGTTCAGCAGAGATTGGCAATTCCAGGGTTGAAATTATCCAAATGATTCTAGTGGAGGTGTATGGAGTTTAAAAACACAATGGCGCACCTCCTGTATTTCTACATGACATCACAAGGTGGAACAAAGAGTTTTCCATTTGAGAGAAGAAGTCAGCCTAAACATGCAGGGGTTGTGTGTTAAACATGTGTGAATGGAACAAAACACAACTCCAGGTCTATTTGTGATGAGGAAACAACATTATAACATAGATCAGAAAACAGTGTGATATGGGCCCTTTAAAGATTAAATTAAGTTACTTCTAAATAGACTATCTATGATACAACAAGCAAAATGTATCATTTCTGAACACATTTGTTGCTCATATTCTCTTCTGTTAATGAGGAACACTGCATATATATTACACATTTAATAACTCTTAATGAAATGAGTATGCAATCCTGAACCCAGACAGAAAACCAATTCAACACCAGAAATGACTCACTCCACCTTATACTGACCTCTTCAGGAAATGCAATCAAAATGCAATTACAGTTTATGTTTTTAAATGACAAAATTATGTAATCCAATCTCATAATATAACTCACTTAAAATATACAGAGAGACGGTACAACTCCTATTAGCAGTACACAATGCTTATATAATGGTGACATGTTGTTTATAATGGTGCAGATGGCCCAAAGGTAAACTGCAGCTGCTGTTATTTGCTGTATGTGTTTTGATGCTGGTTTCACTGGGCACTGTTAAACTCCACTGTGTTTAGTCAGGCTGTTATCACTGGATGGTTTAGACAATGCAATTAAAATGTGAAAGCTATATACGCCAATGCAAACAGTCTACCAAGAGTAAAAGGGATTTTGTTTCTCTGGTTTTCTGACACAGTGGATGGTCTTAAAGTTTAATTATATTTAGTCATGTAGTTTCACCATTAACATAATATTTTTGCAGATGGAAACTGGAATACAAAGTAGTTATTGGAGATTTAAAGGCTGTTAAAGGTTGGAGATTTAAAAATGTCGTCATGGAGATGTAATTGCTCTGCCTCTAATGTGGTACTGTAGTATAGCATTAAACTAAATTAAAATATATCTTCAAAGAGACAAGCAGGTGGCATCATCAGGCCAAGTTACAGTTCAGATCTGTGGAAGGCGAGCCCGCTCATAGTAAGAATGCATGTTTTATACTTGTGACTGAAAAAAAAGCAAGATCCAAGCCCCTATTAAAAAGTTTGTATCGAATGCCGTTTCAATCATAGAACCTCATACCAAACCAAACTCCAACGAACAAATATAGTTCTACACAACTGGTACAAGGACCATTACAAACTGCCATGGGACTCAATATACTTGGAAGAGAACACAATAAGAAGACTTCTTAACTGACTAACTGCGTTTCAGACTTGTAAGACATTTTTGTGAACTAAAATAAAAAAAATGTGTGTGGAATTGTCTATTGGTGCTTTAACTTCACAGCACAAATAGATAAGGTCCACTTTGTTTGGTTTAAAGCGTATTTTGTGCGTAACTACACTTTAATGATGTAAAATTCCTTCAACACAACTTTAATTCAATTTGCTTTGGAGAAACGCAAAGCATGTGTCTTGAGTCCTGCAGTTCAGACCGCAGCACAGTGTTATAAGAAGTAGTAGATTATAAGGGTCCTAACGGGAAGTTGTAAAATCATGTTTTTCGAGATGGGACAAGAACATGTGCTGTAAGGTCTCACAGGATGACTGCAGGATGATCTCATGACATTTTTTCTGTTGTAATTTACCACCAATGTCCAACCAAAATTAGGTTACGCTAAACAGTTACAGAGTGCAAGATACAGTATACGCATTTGTCAGAAAACCTACGCTTTTGCTGAATAAAATTGAAATATAATAAAAAAGTGCATATTACAAAGTGCTGTATTAAAGCATGAACAAAATGTATTTGTATGTGTGTGAATCTCATCTATTAATCTCAGCGCAGGCCTTGTTTTGGAGTAAAGATCATGTGTACAGATATAATTATTTATCATGCAACCCAAATATACATCAGTTTCTTGAAGACGTTATTCTGTCATTTGTTTTTTGGCAACATATAAAATGGTATTCACTAGGCTTATTATTTTGACTTTTAAACTATGTTGGTCCAAGATACAACCTCAGTCGCTACATCATTGGACTCTATGCAACAGACTCCGGTCTGATTAGTTTCCAGAACTTCAATGACCATGACTACTTCCTCCTCTGTTGTGTTTGTAACAGAGGCTTGTTCCTGATCACCATGGAGCGTTTCCAGGTTGATTTCAAAATCATCTTCAGTTTCATTCATGGTCACCTCAGCTTCTGCTGTGGTATCATAGGCCTCTGGTAAACTGATTTCTTCTGGGCTACAGTGACTGTGACGACCTCGTCATCTGGTAGGTTCATCACAGAGGCATGTTCTTGGTCTCAATGGGGTGTTGCCATGTTGATTTCAGAATTCATGAATGAATGAATCCAAGATTAAAGGGGAAGAAAAAAAACTCAGTTACCATATTAACTTCACATATTGTTTCATTGTAGACAGAAAACATACATACATGAAAGTGATGTATTTCATTACAGGACATATAGTTGAACAAATAGGTGACCGTTTTACAGTAATAAATAAATAATAAAACACAATATCTAGCAGAGAAGTCAACATTATCGACATAAATATTAGCCAATAGTTACTTAGATTTTTCCAACAAGCGTAGTATTAAAATTCTGCTGCCTTTTTCACAGTACAGTCTTCCCCTTTTGTGGATGCTATTTGGAAGCAATAACAGCTTCAAATCCAGTCTCCTCGCTCCTCTCTCTGTTTACCTGCAGTCTCAGGAAAACCTCACGAAGTTTGTACTAAGACACACAAACACGACTTCTTCCTCTGCTGTAACCTCCCATTACTCTCCCCAAGGCCTTCACTGCAGCAAATAACAACACAATATCACAATTTCACAAGAGGAAATTGATAAAAACCTGAGTAATACAGGAGAGGAGGGAAGCCTGTCAAAGAAAAAAATGGGAAATTGAAAGAAAACATGAACTCTACGTTGACTAATTGGTTGCAGCAGTGGCACAGTAACTAGAGCATTCGCCCCCTAATGCAAAGGTCGGTGCTTCATTTCCAGCTCTACCTAGTTCATACTGTTGTGTTATTGAGCAAGACATTTCACACACATTGCTTACAGTGTGTGTGAATGTAGTATGTGAGTGTGTAAACGTCTGCAGACATGTCGTGAAATGCATGAGATTCTTGTAGACACATAATGGGAAATGGTCAGCGCTTTTCCACCTTCAAGGGGCTCAAAGCGGCTTACATCAAGGAACCATTCACCCGTTCACACACACATTCATACACTGGTGTACGCAGACACTGGGGGCGAGGTAGGTTAAGAGTCTTGCCCGAGGACACAACAACAGCATTCATCTGTGGGAGCTGGAATTGCACCACCGACATGCGGTCAGTGGATCTGCCCACTCAACCAATGATGTTTATGTCAAGAGTCAAACCGCCAACCTTCGGATCAGTGCAGTAATATTAACTTCATAGCACTTCATGTTTTAGTCTCTCAGATGTTCCTTAGCAAGATTAAAATGTGCACTGAAAACGGGAACCTGATTTCAAAATATAAACTGCTGATAAACATAGACTTAGTGAGACTGAATAACCTTTTCATCAATTTAAATGTATAGATTCAACATTAGTAGTTTTTCCTTTTGAATATTTCAAATTAAACTATAATAATACAGGATGACTATTGCCCAACTAACAGCTACATCATTTCACTGTCATATCAGCTAAAATGGAACACGTCAAGGGGATAAGATACAAGGGCTGCGCAATACACCGCAGATCAAAATCGCAGTTTGAGTTATCAGTTATTTAGATAATAAAATGTCACATGCAAGGAACAAAATATGTTATAGAAAACATTCTATGAAATTCTTATATTCCTATTCCAGTCTTTTCTGAAATGTTTATGCTCCTTACAATGTGAACTTTTTAAGTATAAACAGCAAATCTAATCCCCACTGCAATATTTCTCAGAAAAATCTCAACTGTATTTTTTTTCCAAAATCGTGCAGCCTGACAAGATCCACTGACCCACTAACATCTATAAAGCGCTATACAAACAAAGCAAATAAGCCAGTTCACATCTCTGCTCCACATTCATCTTCGTTTTATAATCTTTGGCCTGTAGCGTACAGAGCCACATGACTCAGACCAGACGTGGTGTGGCGTGAAGTCCTAATGAGACAAAAATCCAAAAATAACAACCAACGCAAAGAGAGGTTTCCCAGACAACAGCTCCCGACCAGAGAGGAGCCAGACCAGAGAGGAGCCGGGCCGAGAGGAGCCAGACCAGAAAAGAGCTGGGCTGAGAGGAGCCAGACCAGAAAAGAGCCGGGCCGTGAGGAGCCAGACCAGAGAGGCGTCGGGCCGAGAGGAGCTGGGCCAAGAGGAGCCAGACCAGAGAGGAGCTGGACCAAAGAGGAGCCAGACCAGCGAGGGGCCGAGCCGAGAGGCGCCGGACCAAAGAGGAGCCAGACCAGCGAGGAGCCGGGCCGAGAGGAGCCAGACCAGAGAGGAATCGGGCTGAGAGAGGCTAAGAGGGAGTTAACTGGACCACTTTTGGTTCAAAATAAGACTTGTGATTTTTGGTTGTATATTTTGCTTGAAAGCTGTTTTGGTAGTTACTTCAGAACAGATGGAACTAGCTTATGTTTGTAAACAACATTGATGCTCACAGATAATGTTGATTTATAATAAAAAATACAGCACATTTTTGAGCAACATGGGCCAGCTTTATTTGAAACAGAACATATCATCTCATCGTCATAACAGTGGTTTTAGTTATACAAGTGATATAACTTTAACTGTATTTATTTACTCTTTTGCCAGGGCATCGTGATTAGGCAGATTTTAAAGCCGGATGCCCTCCCTGCCGCAACCAGTATTATTAATAATTTTCAAGCTCGCCCCAATAGCAGTGGTTGTATATGTTTTGCAAATTATACAAGTAATGGTGTCTTTTAGTTAATACTAAATAATGATTTTGAACCGTCAATGAGGAACTTGTTTCAGTTTGAAACTACGTGTGCGTTTACATTTGTACATACATCACATCTACATCGCAACTATACACTGGGCTCAAACCAGGACAAGTGTGAGCACACCCTCTGTCTGGGGTACTCTCATGTAGTCATTTCTACATTGTTCTCAACAATCTCCACCCTCTTTGTGGGTCTGAGAATCTTAGCAAACAATGTGCCTGACTGGATGAAAGCTGGTGTCCTCCCTGGCACTTGGTTCATTAATTGTTCTTACCCATGAAATACTTTGCAAAATACATATGTTCTGTCTTTTAGTCTCAATTATCGGCATCTAAAAAACTGATCTTAACCAGAAGAAACTCAAATCAAGTACATGTCCTCTAATCAAGCAATACAAGTGTACCTGGTTTTGATCCACAGTCACACATAGCACAGGGTCTATGGGCCTGTAACAGAATGGCACTCAGCTGTGGAGAAATTCCTCGCAGCTCTGAGGATAATTCAATAGTGACACGAGGTTTGGCTGCTTCTTTTCCTGCAGGAAGTGACTTATTACTGCGAAATGACAAGCCATGCGCCAATACTTTCTGATTTTCTGACGTTTTCTACCATCTTTCATCTCAAAACGTCACTACTATATTATAAATGCTTGTATATAGAATCTACCACAAAGCCTATAATTCAAATCAGGCACGGATAATTAATTAATGAAACAGTGAAGTAATTAATAATGTCGTTAGTGGAAATTCCCTATATTATAAATGACTGTGTTGAAAAATAGGGAGGGAATCCTTACAAGTGTTCATAAGTCATGTCAAGTACAAAGTAGGTTAATGCAGTTTTAATGTAGAGCAGGAACAGAGGACACTGATTTTTCATTGGCTATTACACGGTATACTGCATATTTTATGTTTAAGCAAATGTGCGTATTGCAATACTGGGGAAGACTTAAGTGACTGCAAAATGGGTTAACTGAAAATATAAACGATATAGTGAAAAGTAAGTATTAAATAGAGCTGAGCAATAGTCAATCACATTTTATTTTCAATGTGTGGATTTGAATATCAAGGTTCATAAACATAGACAAGACAGACTTCAAAACTTCCACTCCAGTGCCATGTATTCTCACATAACACCACTAGACGCTATCTACGTTACTTCTGTCTGATCGTGTGCCACACAGAAGAAGACCAGAGACAGCTGGAACAAAGACCAGGGAAGGGGGGAGTGGGGAAGGGGGAACAGGTTACACATCTGCCATCTACTGGTTAAAAATATCAAATAAACTCACAACTCATTGGCAGCTTTAAGAGGTTTGATTTGCTTCAGCCATAGTGTGCCACCAACTCAAAAGTCATACTATTTTAATTTATAGTTTCAAGAAATTATTCATTTTAATTGTAATGTTCCAGTTTTATGCAGCTAAAACCTGGAACAGTCTTCCTTAAGATGTGAAACAGGCCTCTACTTCGACAATGTTTAAATCCAGGCTCAAAACGGTTCTGTTCTGTTTAGCTGTTGAATTGTGCTATACAAATAAACTTGCCTTGCCTTGTTATTGTGACATCTTAAATTATGTGGCTTAATGTGAGTGAGCATATACCCCTGAACTAAAATATATTTGTGTTTTAGATTCCTTCTGTATTGTTCCTCATTGCACTATAAGACTGTAGTGCCTTGGTGGAGGTTTTAGTATTATTTTGCAACATCTCACTTCCATTAAAACCTGCTAGACTCTTGTGGCACAGTAGCTAGACAGAGTTATGCATATTCATGGTGAGACAGTGAGAAAAATGCCTCTTTTATCTCTCAGAGCGGGCTGCCTACACAAAACTCTGCACAGTCCTATTCACCAGGCTGCGTTCCTTTGAGAACTGCAGCTTACAGGCTGTTTGTGTTATAAGTGTCACTCCAACAATGCCAACTGCCAAGTGGTAATAATACAAATATTATTAAGAAACGGAGACCAATACAATGTGTTTGAAAACTGTGAAGAATGGAAGCAGGAGCTTGCTGTGCAATCAAGTTATTTGAAGTGTACAAGTATGTGGACTTTTGTGTGGCTTTTTGAAGTCATTGTTTAAAAAGTTACTTTACAAAAACGATGCAGTACAAATATTACTCCATCCCTCCTTGATCAAAAACAATCAACTATAATTTCATTAGTAATATGTAGAAGTTGGCAACAAAACAAAACATGTTTTCATCTATTTATGCAAATTAACTATGTTTCAATATACTTACTTTCTCTTTTTATTTGATCAATTATTTATTTCAACATTTCCATTGCATTGCATGGTGAACATGGTTATTTTGGTTTACACCAGAGTATTGTTTTCCATGTATTTGTTTGTAAAAGCCCTGTAATCTCATAGAAATATTAACCATAAACCAACTCATTCCTGTTAGAGAAATTCTCTTTCTGTGCTGCACTGAGGGCACACTGCCAGCTCAATACTTGTTATCTTGCCCTAAGTCACAAGAAGTATAATGCTCCCTACAACAGAAGCATAGCCAGACTGGACTGCACTGGAAAGGACAACACTACCACAGTGTGTTGACTGTTCATGTCTCCAGGTGCTGGGTCTCATACTGATGATAAATAAACCTCTCTTGCATTAGAAGTACAGCATCACGCCTTTTCTCTTCAACTCTGAACTACAGTTTATTCTACAACAGTTGCTGCCTCATTTTTTATTGTGGAATAATGTCACCAATAGTGTTATTATAAATATCCATGAGGAAATCCCATATATGTTCAACCATTTATATCATGACAGCCTGGGTTCATTATACAATTGTATACCACTTCACTCTATCAGCATTTTAACAATAGATAGATAACAATACAGGCCTATATTGTGATGTCATTTGAAACTCGGGAAATCGCCTTCCAAAGTTCTGCTCTGACATGAAAACAGCGCTGCTTGAGCTATTGTTTGTTCTTGGTCTGCATGCTGTACTGAGTGTATTTGAGTGCAGTGGGTCCAAAGGGGAATGTGGAGTGCAAAGCTGTGAGTGTTTTAAAGGAAGCCCACAGAAATGAAAGAGGAAGACGCCGTGATTCATCAGATGTGAACAGGAAACACCTGCAATATGTCTGCCACTGTTTACAGCCACTCAAAGCTAATACAAGGTCACACACAAGCAAAGTCCAAGTACAACTTAAACATCACAACTAATACACAGAACCACTTTATTAACACACTTTTGCTTTCTATTGTTAATATTACATTTAGGAGCACTTCTGGATCATCACCTAATGACATCATACAGTGGGTAGGGCTGTCGCTGTTAAAGAATTTCCCTTACAGTAGAACAGTAGTACAGTACTTTAGTGTCAGCACCTCGGTGTGTGGTGTGTGCGGTATAGAACATAGGCCCATAATAACACATGTACAATGGGTCTTTTCTTGAAAAATAGCAACATAAAACAACAGCCAGGCATGAGTGACAGACACACACGTGCACACGTCAGAAACAGCCACTTCTGTTCTCTACATGTAGTTTTAGAGACGAGTTACGAGGATATGTTATTATGTTATGTTATAACACTGTCCTGCACTAAACTCATGTGGGAGTCAGTGGGAAGGAGCTTGTGGACACTTGTCGGCTCTGCGGGCAGAGCGCAGGTTATCAAGGGCTGAGCCAAACCTCACATGGTTTTAGTGCTGCCCAATGATTGGACCTGAGTGGACTGGAGCTCTCTGACTGAAGGGATGTGCTAGCGTTTAGCTTTAGCACGGCACGACTTTTCTTAAAGGGGCGGAGCCACCTTTTCCTCTCTCACCACTGTCCTCCGATACATATTCCCCGTGTCTCCGCAGCTTAGAACTGCGTAAACATGAATTGGTTCATAGTTGAATAGTAAAATTATGTCGGACATGTGCATGGAGCCTCACTAAAATGCAAAATGTGGTTTACCTTGGTCACTTGAGCCCTTGTGCGGAGTGATTGACCACATGGTGGTATTGCAATATTGCAGTTACCGTGACAGCCCTAACAGTGGGGCCAAGTTTTTGGAGTTTTCATGAGTAGTGTTGTGATGATACTAAAATGTATATATATATTTATATATATAATTTTCAACACGTTACATAGATCTTATATACTAATTCTGATTAAGCTTAAGATTATTCTAAAACTGTTGAGAAAATCTAATCTTGTCCAGTTTATGTGATTTCTAACAAGCACAGATAAAACAAAATGCAACACCTCCTTTATGTCTGATAAAGAAACACCATTATTAAAGTCTTTAGGGAAATTCCAGAACTGGCTGTCATCTGCAGACTGCACCTCTCCGTAATAGGGGGAGCACTGTCACTCTGTGAGCTTAGACTAGAGGCACTGCTCCTCAACAAGTTGTGGTGCTTCCTGAACCAAAACAACTCATAACAAACCATGAGATAACTTTGAACACACTGCGTTATCTAAAAAAATGACATATTTTCTGGCTGGTTTTCTGGCTTCATATTCAGAGGTTTATTAAGCACAACCTCATTATTCTCGCTTTCATTCGTGTCTTGCAAAATCAGTGAAATGTGTTCATTAGACCAAATTTCATGAGCCTGTGACAAACACTTATACTGGAGGTGCTGCTACAGTTACATTTAACCATTTGCATTGGGCCTCATTTTCTCATAAACCACTTAAGCACACACTTGGGATTTGTGGATCAGTTCAGAGAGCGCTGCTTCATTGGTAAACATTGCTTTTTCTGCATCACATATTGCACACCCTTTGACCCTTTGCCTCCTATTCACACTGATAATGGAGCTTCCTCTGTGCAGAGCGCATTAGAAACACAAAAATAAATCAGTCACTTTTAACACAGAAACTGAGGCTTATAAACACCATCAAAATGCATTACTGTGTTTGTATAAGTCCGGAAATTGAACTTATTCATTCCTCCTATTGTGTTGGCATATGACCCATCTCTCACTGAAGCCTTCATTCTTTTTATTCAACTTTTTATTTATTTATTTTTACTTTTTCCACTTTTTTGTGTAAAAATACCTCTGACTATGCCAGTTCTCACTACATTACTGTCACTCTATCTATCTCATTGTCCCTGATGGGAATGCCCCATAAGCATTGGCCTATACTTTGAGCATCCATTCATCATCGGTGATAGATTTTATGTGCTATTGTTTTTGTTTGTTATATTTAGCCCTGTATAATCCTCATAACTATATATTTGTTAACGGAAGTACCACCACAGATCTAAACCAGGTCTAAACTCGGACTACCAGTTCTAGGACTAAACCATGACTTATCTATTTCTTAATAGGGCCTTGCCAACAGAAAAACAACATGACACGCAGGACAACAAAGGTATCAGTCCAGTAAAATATAATATTAAATAACAGTTTCACAGTATGTCATGTATTGGCAGGCCCGTCGACACAAATTTGAGGGCCCGGGGCAAACAGCCTCACAGGAGCCCCCCTCTAAAAAAAAGAAGAGGGTCCAATTCTGGGCCCCTAAGACCCTGGCGTCCAGGACAAGAGACCCCTTTGTCCCCCGTCGACACCCCTGCGTATACGCCATATCTAACAGCTACACTCTAAAACCAACCCACCCCTAATCCATAACATGCAGTATCACTAATAAATAACATTGTAACAAACCATGACTTACATATAGATTTTCCCAATTGCAAAAGAAGGACAAAAACAACCCTACAGCTAGAAATACAAAGGCATTAACAGAGGTTCATACACTAAAATATCATAATGTGGTATATATATATATATATAGGGAGGTGAACTCTCACAGTTTCACATAATGACGTGTATAGGCCATATCTAACTATCTCACCCCTCAAACATGAACTTTAGTTCATATATAAATAACATTGTAATAACCTCCAGCAGCCCCATTGGTGAGTTATCTCTTCAGCTGACAGTATGGGGCCGGGGGAAGCCTGTTTTAAATGCCATCACTTCCCCTTTGTGAACCTGCCATTCCCCACTACTTCCTGTACATTCTCAACCTTCCCATGAGAGAAGTCTTGTGACACTGGAGCATTACTCACAATAGGTCCCTGTCTACCACTAACTGGCTCCATTGTGAATTGTGTATGGATGTGGGACAGTCACAATAACACATTTTGAGGTGTGAAATAAACTAAACAATAATTTTGAAACTAATTTATATCATTAACACAATAACCTCAAAGTTGTCCCATGTACTTAAGCAAAATGTGTCTTGCCCCAGTACGGACATATTGCATAAGCAGCTCTTGAGGTCAAAATAAGTTCTCTGCATTCAGTCTGCATCTAATTATAAAGCGTTTTATTGTCCGATAGCCAGGAAGTGTGCGTTAGCATGCTAGGTGTTGTTAGCTTTACTCCTCTCTGGTCTCTGAAAGTTGTGAAAAGTGCTTATAGACTCATCACGGTGGATAATTAGGATGCTCTGAATGTCTAAGGTAAGTGAGGAATAACTGGACCAGTGCAAATCGTTTAAAATAGTTCTGTTTCTAGTTCTGTTTTCACGTTTTAAAGTCAGGTACAGCGCAGGATTATTAAAAAAAAAGTCTAAATGCAAAATGTTGTTGAAAGCATAAGCTGCTAAATAAATAGCAGAATGAAACACTTTTGTGGTTAGGTGGTTAGTTTGTATCTATAATGAAGCATAGAAGTTATTTATTCAACCTTCTGCAGCTCCAATCTCATGGCAGTACAGAAAAATAACAAAACATTCTCCACTAGTACAAAGAAAAAGTACCCACGATAACCCCAAAAGTCTTATTCCATCTCTCATTTATTGAACAATAAGTCGATATAGTATCAGGTCGTATGGATGATACTGAAGGAGTCATTTTCAGTAAGTTTGAGTCTTACACACCAATATAGTGACTGTCAATGTGAAAAAAAGTATTTGAGGGTTGGTGGTATTAACACGTTCGTTATGAAAAAAAAAAAAGTTGCTAAAATGAAATACTGACTTATTCTCATCATGAACAATAAATAAAACAAGCAGCAAAGTGTTGGCTGCAGTATTCGTACTGACGATCAAATCAAATTCAGTTTGTAAAGACACTGCAAATATCCTACTCTCTGCATACAGAAATAGACACTATACACATAAGGTCACATAATATTCACTAACTAGAGTTGCACAATATTGGAATGAAAATAATTGCGATAGTTATTTATGCTTATGTCAAAGGATTCAGTTCAGAGTGCACATTTTGAACACATCAAGGAGCATTTACATTTGACACAAGACTGAAGTATGAACTGCTGTTTATAGAGGTCTTTCAAATGCATGTGATATATTTTTTTGTATTATTAAATTATCTTAGCAGGCCAGTATTCTCAAATGTTCATAATTCTCAAGTAGTTTGACATTTTCTGTGAACTGACTCTTAAAATAATTGCAAATACTTACTAGAAAAAAGTCCAGCTCTCCTTTGCATGCAGCTTGCATTTCACTCTATTGTGTATCGTCACATGTACATTACACGATTTACCGTATCCTGTTAGTAAAGGTCTCACCCTGAACTGACCTATTGTGACATTTTGGAAACTGCCAAAGCAAAACTCACTGCGTAATCTCCATTCTTCTCACTTAGCATTTACTGAGCAAAGTTCACACCACATGAACCTGGATTAGCTGGTTTAAGGAGGATATTGCATCGTTTGAATCATATGATTCAAACTCCACCAATCATAGAAGAAAACCAAAATGGAGACTTCCTTACAACGGTTTTACTCATTTGCAAACTGTGACTGAACTACTATAGGGCAACCGCATTGTCATAAATTAGCGTTTTAAGATTAGTGTTGTCAAAAGCATCGAAAATCTGATACTAATCGACAATAAAACTAGTATCAAAACTAGATACTCATTTGAGCACAAACCTTTCCTGAATAGCTTTAGAATGATCTTGAGCTGCATCAGAACAAGTATAAGACACATAGACTAGTATACGCCCATGGACCACTATGGAACCTACTGGACGACTGAGGGATTACACAGATATAAGGCCACATGGGAATAGAAAAGTATTTAATAGTGAATATCACATTCTATAGTGTTTCTTCACTATCAGAATAGAGTCTATTTCTTAGTATCAAAATCGAGTTTGAAATTTTAGTATCATGACAACACTATTTAAGATTTGATTCACATATTCTACAGGTAAAAATTATCCCAGCAATTTTGGGTACACAAACATTTAATTAACATGTTAGTTAGATTTCCCAAATCACTTTATCTGGTGGACTGCATCAACCAGGCTAATTACCAGAACAGTGCTAATTTAAGTTCAGGCAAATGTATGCAGACTTCAACACGTAGTAGAGCTGAACAGGAATTGAACCCACAAACTTCATGCAAAGATGCAAGAACATGAACGCCTCCACATATGTCACCCCAATCGCTAAACTTAATGGTAGTTATTTCCATTTCGTGTCTGAATGATCATGTTGTGTCTTTAAAAAGATATAGTAGGAAATTGACAAGACAAGGTCGCGTCATTTACAAATGAGCTGGTTGTGTAGAGGAAGTCCGTCTGACACACATGGTTGATCAAGGGTGATTTCTTGGTAACTTTTGATGATGTCAACCAGAGTGACTAACGTGCTCATGATGTTTATGTGCTTCAAATTAAACTAACGCTGACGATGGCTAACCACAGATTCAAACAAACATGTGGAATAGAAGTAGTAGGGTTATGCAGTGTGTCAAAACTGCTATTCAGACAATATGCAAGTTAGGTATTCTATTTTGTCCTCTTTACATGCTAAAATTAAAATAAGTTATAACAGCAATATGCTCTATATGAAGCTTTTGTGGTGGAGTGTACATCCCCTGCTCTATGAAAATGTTGATGTTCCACAGTATTTAAGTTATGTTTTTTTTGGCTTGTTTTGATCTGTTTAAGTCTTACTGGTCACAGTTTTGTCACTTGTAAATGGTTAAAAAAATTTAAAAAACATATATACAATGGAATGAATAAAAAAATACATTTGTTGCAGAGATATAGCAGCACATAAAGCAAACACAGCATATTGGGCCTGAACACATATCGTCCATGTGTTCTGCTCTGGTGGTCGAGCTATTTTCCTTTGGTCTGTGAAGAAAACCTCAAGCCAACCAACGTCTTTCGCCTCTCATGTAACCTTATTTCACTCTGAAATGCAACATCATTCACATGTGACACTATCACTAACACCTGGTTCACATCCTGTTCTTCTAACTGAAAGGTCCTCTACCCAATTTTCCCCCATGCATTTGAGCAAAATGTGTCTTTCTTCACTATAGATACATTGTATAAGCAGTTTGAGGTCAAAATAAGTCCACTGCGTGTTGTCTGCATCTAATTATGAAGCGTTTTATTGTCCAATAAACAGGAAGTGAATCATGATAGTTGTTGTTGGCATTACTGTGATGGCAAAACTCCGCTCTGGTCTCTGAGAATTGTGAAAGCGCTTATAAATTCACCGTAAGAAATAAGTTGTTGGAATGCATAAGGTAAGTGCAGAATAACTTTGGACCACTGCAAACTCTTTAAAATGAACTAGTTCTGTTTTTCACATTTTAAGTAAAAATCAGGTACAGCGTCTTTAAAGGTGTACAATATGACTTTTCTCTCATTAATTGGCACAGCATTGCATTTATCTATCTTGTGTTTATTCCTTTACTGGTGTATTTATTGTCAAAAAATAGGGAAAAAACATTCATGTTTTCCTGCAAACAAGGTCACCTCTACCACTATGACGCACAGAAATCTTCAGTCAACTATCTCTACAACTCCTGGACTTGTTGCATGATTTCCACAGCATAAATGAGTGTATAAAGGTGCACATGTGTGATTACTGACCCGCACAAAGTTGTCCGGAAACAGCCCCCTGCGCCCGTGGAGCTCGCCCTCCCACCAGCCGCCATCGTCCCTGCGGATGTTCACGATGATGTCGCCCACACTCAGGCTCAGCTCGTCATCCTGCTGCGCCTCATAGTCAAACTCCACCACGGCCTCCACTGTGAAAAAACACAAGAGGGGAAAGGTGTGTTAGAGACAGAAAATCAAAGTGATATTTTTTTGGTACATATATTGCAATTTTGATGTGTGTTTTCAAATTAGGTTTCAATTTAAGGCACACATTGTTCAAATTTAAGACAGAACTGGAATATGACTTGATAAACTAATGTGAGATTCACTGAAAAATACACAAGGAGAAAGGTAAGTTAAAGTTACAGCTAGACCTGTCACAATAAATACTATATTGACTTATCCTTCAATATATGTTAGATGGAACTTTTTGGGGGTCAATATTTATCATGAGTACTGTTTCTTTGTACTAGTGCATAATGTTTTGTTATGTTTTGAACATTTCTGAAGCTTTGAGCTGTAGAGGGTTGAATAAATAACTTCTGTGACTCATTAAGTGTTTCATATATTTAATTGCGCCTCATGTTCAATAACAATACTGCTCATATAGAATAGTTTTGTGAGGGAAATCCTGCTTTGGAGTTATGGAGTCAGTGGCATAATGGTTTTTAATATTACTGTTATCTATATTATCTATATATTAGATATTATCTATATTTTTTCTGTAATATATCGTACTTAAAAAATTGTTATTGTGACAAGCCTAATTACAGCAAATCTGCACAAACTCAGAAAAAGATAATTCTGACAGATATTGCAAGTGTGATTAGCTTTGCCAATATCAATACTTGAGCTGTAAGTATCTGCAAATATCAGCTGATACCAGTGCAGAGACTGAAAATAACATTTATTTCTTTAAAACACTATTGGCTCTATGCACAGCAGGACGCTAGCTAGCTTGCTGTGTCTCAAAGCTTATGCTT
>KN470114.1:0-19704 GCA_000787095.1 Periophthalmodon schlosseri
TATAGTCCTATGTCAGGGCATTGAAAAACAATAACTGACAGTAGAAAACCTACATAGTACACTACCATTATTAGATAATTAGACAACTCAGTCAATTCTATTTGATGGTGCAGATTGGGAGCCTCGCCTCCATCAGTCTGCATCAGTTTACCACCACTGAGAGTGGAATGAAATGTACTATAAAGTGCCTTGGGTTTCTTAAAAGCCAGGGCATTAAGATTATTTTCTAACATGAATGCATTTGCCTATGAACTATGCCTTTAATATGACACAGAAACACCAAGGTTAAAATTACACAGATGGTTCTTGGTGTTGCAATAGAGCAATGCAACGTGTTTGACTGCGGTTGGAAGTGAGCTTTAATGAACACACTGAGGTAATGGCTTTATGGTCGACAATGGGACTGGATCGGTGACTGCATCGGTAATTGTCACACATGAAAAACACATATTCCTCACACACGCACCCCTTATCACCCTCTGTAGTTCGCACACTGACAGCTCAATGATCTTTTAATTGTGAAAGCCTATGATAAATATAAAGTAACGCTGTAATGATTGTGATCATTAGTGCCACTAGGTAGACCCCACATTCTTACGGCAGCTGGAATTACAAAGGCAGCCCTCCTTGACACGGGGCTGCTTAATACACAGCTCAGATAGAAAGAGGGGGAAAGCCCAGAGGAATTGTGCGTGCGTACTTCATACAGGGTGAAATACCGTGAGACATAAAGGAGGGGCATTCATCACGGCACGCTCAACCAAAAATAATGAGTCAACCTTTATATATTTTTGGGGTAGAGGCGGTGATAGCACAGACTGTTACTGCGCGGTCTCCCTTGTGGCTTTTTACCCGAATAATAATAATAGCGTAGAAAGCAGGTGGCAGTGTTTTAATCAAATGAATGGGAGTATATTTGGTTGGCTTATTGCTACGACCCATTTGACAAGTAGCTGTAGTCGGTGGATACACTTGTTTTAAGAGTTAGTTGTTCTGATTTTCTGAGAAGATTATTTTGAACATTTACCCCTCAGGCTCAAAGATGCCTTAAGCAAAAGTGTGCTTCACAGTTATGGTGCAAATTATTATTAGGCTACAACTAATCCTGCATTCAACATCACTTGTAATTTTAAGCCTGAGATTTTTGTAAAGGAATCAGTGCTTTTGCTCATGACCCATTTAGTGGTTACAGTCCAATGTTTTTGTTTGTTTTGCCACTCAGATGAAACTCAATATATAGTATAGTTTATAGTGTAACTGGGCTGTATCTTTTTCTTCTTTTAAACAGATGTTCTTTATAATTATGAATGTATTCAGTCTTGAAACTGGCACAAGGCATACGAAAAGTGGATTCTGCATCTTTGTCAGAAGTCATTCACATACTGGTTTAACATTTAGCTGTTAGATTTTTTTACCAGATGCCCTCCATGAGGCAACATTATTTGTCTTTTTCAAAGCATAGAAGCAGCACAAACCGTACACCCCATAATGTTTTAAATGAGGTGCCTGCTGCTTTGCATTTTAGCTTTGCAACAAATACTTTTTAGTGGAAGGTCCACCTCCTGCTTGTCTCCATGGAGATGTTATTGCTTTGCCTGGAATCCCCATTGCATGGCATTAAATGTATATCTTGTTTGTATTGTCAAAAAAGGCCCTGTACCCAAATTTTTCCTATGTACTTGAGCAAACTATGTCTCGCCCCAATACAGATATATTGAATAAGCAGCTCTTGCCGTCCAAATATGTCCACCGGGTGCTATCTGGATCTAATTAGAAAGCATTTTATTGTCTGATAATCAGGATGTGCATGTTAGCATAGTTAGTGTAGTTAGTTTTATAGTCACTCCACAAAAAACTCCACACTGACTCATCACGGATGTCATGTTTGGAATACATAAGGTAAGTGAGGAATAACTTTGGACTACTGTAAACCATTTAAAACAAACTAGTTCTGTTTTCACGTTTTTAAAATGGTGAAAATTAGGTACAGCACCTGATTGGGCTTGCCTCTCCACAGTTCAGACCTGTAACTTGCCCCGATGTCTCTGTCTGCTTGTCACAATGCAGACCGATAAGTTTAATACAATACTGCGTCCAGGCAAAACAATAGCAGCCTGTCCACCAGAAAAGTGCCTTGTTTTTTATCCAGACTTGGGACCAGTACAAATACTAGTTAAATAGCTTGTTGTGCAAGCCCTTTGTACATAGTGATAAACAGTAAGAAAATGTTGGGCTTGCTGCTTCAGAATGACATTTTTTCTATCTGCATGTTAATATCAGCTTAAGAGCACAGCTTATTTTCCCCCCTCTCTGTAAAGATTTGCTACTGGCTCTATTTATAGGGCCGGTTGATGGGTGGTTTGAATAAATCCGTTTTCATCTGGATAACGCTGAGATCACTGCTAGGTTAAAAAGAGCACGGTGCCTCCTCTCCTGTGGCAGTCTGGCGACATCCGAAGAATACAAAGCAATGTAAACTGTTGTCAAGGGGGCTATTAGATAAAATAAGAAGTTAAATGCTCAAAGATATGGCAAGGTTTTTGATGCAGACCTTGGCACATAACTAATGCAATTACAGATCTATATGGTGTATAAGAAATCATTTTACTACCAGAATCAAATGTAATTGGAGTGTTTGTTATAATTTACCAATTCATTCAAATAATACAGTTTACTTGGGTTGTATTGTGAATCTCATATGAAGTGTAATTCCAGGCTTTTGTTAAGATTTGTTCTGCTTTTCATCCTGTTGTCCAGTATTACTTCTTACATGGTACATTCTTTTATTCTTTCATATCCCATCATAATTACTGTTGCTAATTTTTGATATTTTGTGTGTGACCTGGCACAATGACATTCAGGTGGTGGATGACTCATTTATGCAGTTTATTTCGGTCACGCTCATTTTATGAATAAAAGTTGTAGAGGAAGCTGCGGTGGTAATATTTAGTGTGACACTTCAAATTCTAGACATTTTTACCCTATAACATAGTTCTTTCAAACGTTGTGAATTTTTATCTCTTGTGGTGTCTGATTCCAGCTCCCACAGATGAATTCAGTGTCTGCGTACACTGGTGTATGAATGTGTGAGTGCACTGAAGGTGGAAAAGCGCTATATAAAAATGTGACCATTTACCAAAGCTAATTTTATAGGTTTCTTCCCCGTTCCCATTGTATCCCCACAGAGCATTTAGTTCTCTTGACTGTGGAAAAATATGCAGCCATAGTCTTGTGTGTGAAAGATATTTTGGTTGAAACCTGACAAAGTTTGTTGAGATGGGGTCAAAGAGTGTTGACAGTTGAGGAGAATAGCTGTCAATTCATTGTTCTCCAAGACGGTACAGATGGTGACATCCATGTTAGACCCAAATATAAAAATGCACCATTGTCTAAAATATCATAAAGTGCCAGTTAAACCAAGTATACTTTTAGTTGACTACTAACTCCATAATAATGTCCAGTCATTACAGTCTTTGCTGCTATGATAAAAGCAAACTGAATGCAAAGTTCAGTTACTTAGGCACAACTACAACTATATGAACTACGAGATGTATGAATGTCATGACTACCACCAATACTGTCTACGATTAATGCTTCTGTTATCACAATGCATTTATCTTTTTTGACACTCGAAGCAAAAGTATGTTCTTAAATGTACTCCGAATAGCTTACCAAAATGTACTCTTGGTAGAACTAAGACGATTCCAAGTTTTAGCAGCCTCACAAACCAATGCAATTAGCTTCAGCAGATAAAAGAGCACAGGGGAATATGGAGACAGTAAGGCAGCAGTAGGGAGATCATTCATAAAGACAGCCAATATAATTTACTTCAAACTTCGCTAATGCTCCGAAGGACTGCAGCTCATAAGTATGTAAAATATTCCCATAAATATTTGATGAGTCTCCAAAGTAGGGCCCCAAATTCATTGTTAGTACAAGTGGGCTGGAAATGACTTTGACGGCGCAACTTTGAGCCTTGATCTGCCGTTTAGAGACACACAAGTTGTAGGTTTAATTCACATTATGAGTTCAGTATGTATAAAAAGTACTCTCTATAAATTTTATCTGTCACATTTAAAAGACAGCTGTGGGAGAAGGTTGGTACATAGATTTGCATTAATTTGCATTGTCAAAAAAATCTGTATTATCTAGTTTTATTCAAAGGGGGTGACAGTAGTTCAGTTGGCAGAGCGTTTGTCCACTGATCCGAAGGTTGGACGTTTGAATTCCCATCTTGACATAAACATCATTGGTTGAGCGGTCACATCCAGCTCCCACAAATGAATGCTGTCATTGTGTCCGTGGGCAAGATACTTAACTCACCTCGCCCCTAGTGTCTGCGTACAATGGTGTATGAATATGTGTGTGAATTGCTTACATCCTTGATGTAAAGTGCTTTGAGTGAATGTAACCATTTACCATTTACCAATGTGCGAATGAGCAGAAGATATAATTGTAGCTATCGTTGAAACATAGCCATATTAGAAATAACAGTCGTCACCATGGTCAGTCAATTGAAAATCTAAAGGTGTCATAGAAAATACAAACAAAAATAATTAAGATTTATTTTTACTCATATTGATTGATCTCAATTTTTGAGGTTTTTTTTCTTTTTTCATAATAAAAAATGGCCTTCAGTATTGATTTCATAAATAGTACAGACTTTTAATCAGTGCCACTAAACACAAAAAATGTCCAAATTATGAACTCTACTCCAAACCACATGCTTGTACTGACTGGCTGTGGACCACTCCATTAAAAGCATCCAAGCACATTGACTATTAGATATGACTGAATCTCGATCTTCTTGCCCAGCCCTAGTCCCAACGCCGAATTGTAGAATTGGTTTGCAGCTGGAGTTGGCTTCCATACAAACATACATACAAGTCACACAAATAACAAATATAGACATAAAATCATAGGAAAAATATGAAAGTGCCTCACAGTGCTGATCAAAACATGATAACACAATACAAAGAGCCCATGACTAAAAGCATGTCAATAAAAAGAGTGTCAAGAGTGCAGTTTACAGCTTAATTAGCAAACAAACAGCTGCTGGAATAAAGCTGTTTTTAAAGCGCTTAGTTTTGCGTCTTGGGACCAGGTACCTTTGCCCAGATGGAAAGAGCTAAAAGTCACTGTGCAAAGGGGGCGATGTGGAATTGCGGAACAGTTAAAGTAATACATATTCAGAGAACCTGATATTGTATGTTATATATTTTTTATGTAAACCTGATTATTTGTCATGCTTTTTTCTATACCCGAGGAATATTTTTCAGAGGTTTACTGGATTAATTCATCTATGCGCCTAAACAACAGATCACTCAAACTATAACTCCAGAGGTCTGATGTCACAACCATTGAACACTGCATCTCCTCTCTGCCTGTCACTTTACACAGATGCTGATTTGTGCACTTACTGATGCTTGTATTTGAGCATTATACTGTCTGACTCAACAGTAGCTCCACGTGCAAGATGGCTATCGTGTTTTATTGGCAAATGAAATGTGTGGTGTGGTTCGAGCACAGCAGCGGCTCAGCTCCTCTCTGTCGCTGCTGCGTTCTCACAGAGAGCCCTTTATTCACTTTGGATCTCAGTCAAGTCACTCAGTAGTCACACTGCATTATGCTCAGCCCCATTGTTCTGTACACTCGGAGGCCATTTTAGTTCCAACTCAGTGGAGGAGCGCGCACGGATCAACAATACCAAATCTGGATTTAGCCCACATGTTCATTATTACATTTTACTCATATAAATCCTTCAGTATTTCATATCTTAAACAAAAGAAAAACTACAACTGTCTCAGCATGTTGATATTTACTCTATATTGCAACGTGTTTTGTTGCATGGTCTTCAAAGTCACAGTGATCATCTCCAGGAACCAGGTCAATACAGTGCTGCAAAAATTCACTTGAAGCTAGGAGAATTGGACTGACAGCCAAACTTTGTACTTCTGATTTTCCTGATTCAGACTCAAAGCCCTTGTAATGGTATTGATATAGTGCCCAAGTTGGTGTGAAATTACTTGTTATCCATAATGCACTGCATTTTCTTTGATAGTCTCCAATCACCTGTTACTCTGAACCTTATTAAAAAGTCAAACATAGATGAAAATCTGAAAAGTGACTGAAGATTTTAAATAAAACTGGAAATAAAACGAGTATTAGCCATCTAAAAAGTAATGATGCTCTGAGGTGACTCGTTAGTCATTCACTAGAGAGTATGAAAACTACCCAAACTTTTTACAGCTGTGCTATATGCTATAATGGCCTCGCTGGACTGACAAAAAAATCCAATTTAAAATTGAATAAAACCTAAAACAGATTTGAGGCAATAAAGGTTTGGACCCCACTGGATCAATGCAGTACTGTTAATTTTGTGTGTGTGTACATTATGCAACCGGACACACAGTACACATATTAAGAAAATATTTTCCTAAGTTGAGATTTATTTTAATATTATACTTATTTAAGTTGTTTTTTATTAGTGCCACTTAAAAACTGCCAAGTTAAAAATAAGATTCTACTCACTGTTTGCTCAGATAGATGACATTCAGCATTCATATGCTTAATAACATCATGATGCAATAATTCAAAATGGCTGCGGTCATTGTCCTGTGATGATTGGCTCATTCATTTGCCTGATGGTGCTTTGCTAATGAAGCCATTCTGTGTGTATTCAAATGGAGCAGAGACCTGACCTGCTCTGCATCTCCATCAGAATGACAGGCGCTCCTTTTTAACTTTACTACTCACAGTAAAGTTGCATGTCATTCAGACCCTGTTGCCCATAACTATGTCATATTACGGCTAGTATGGCAATCACCGTAATGGCTTTCAGTGTAGTGCAATGCTGTGGTAAAGCTGCTCTTCACATCTGCCCGGCTGCACCAGCACACCACTAAAACTCAGCACAACAAACACACAAGCATGTACTTATACGCATGCTCTCCCCACCTGTGCTGCTCGCATGTTTCTTCTTATAAATCCCAAATATTGTTAGATTTGTGAGCCCATACCCACAAAGCATTGCGTTTCCCACAAGTGCTCATAAATTCTGCTGCAAATGCCACATACAGTATGCGTCTGTGTAGCATTCAGCTCTTATTCAACTCTTTGAGCTCTGCCTATTAAATAAAAATAACACTCGGGTGTAAATCTGATCCGCCATCTTTTCACTGCTGCTGACAATGTTGTATTGCATTTGGTTCATGCGCACTCTGAATGCTTAATATTTGGTTTGAGGAGGTGAGGTAGCATTACCCTATTGTGAAATATAAGCTTTTATGTTGACATATTAAAACTTGCATAGACATAAACATGTAAACGATTCTTGTTTTCATAAAGGTAAAGCAATGCAGCAACAAATCTCAAAACTGTGAGCGGAGAGGACCAACAAAACATTGGAAACGTTAAATGAATGTAAAAAAAAAAAAAATCCAGTAGTGATTTAGAAAAGTAAAGTGTTGGTGTTATTTGCCCTAATTCTAGATAATATCCCTTCACTGTATCTACACCATTTGTGCCACCTAAACACTTATTTGCAAATTAGGAGTAACCAATTGCAGCTGAAATATTTTTAAAGATTTAAGCATTGGTCACAGCAGATAACTTTTTCCATTATCTCATCTCCTCTATTTCCCTCTCTCTCTCTCTCTCTCTCTCTCACTCCCTCTCCCTCTATCTCTCCCCTCTCTGGCGCTCGCTCTCTCTCCCTCTCCTTCCCTCTCCCTCTCTCTATCAGTGCTGGCCTCAGTTGGCTGTACAGTGCAGTAGTAGTGTGTGTGGCATGTGCTGACGCTGAGCTTTGTGGGGGCCTCTATACGCACTATACGGCTCTGCTGCTTCATCACAACAGCACCAGTAGCAGTTACAGAGAGAGCAGCCCTGCACACGACCCCAAACATTTGCATTCGTAATTGTTTGTGTTGCTCCGACATCACAGCACTTGAGATAAAGACGAGTGTGTTTTATAAATCAAAGCAATATCTACGGGCTTGTTCCTCTCACTTCAAAAAGGTTCCTATTAGATGGAGAGGAGAACTTGTGTTTGGCTGAGAACCCTTTCTTGATCTTGAATCTAATCTGTTGATGTTGTGCAGTTTGTAAATTTGTCATCTTCATGTGCTTCTTGCTGTTTTATTGTGATTCTTATTTTTTTAACAACAACTTTGCCTTTCCATTTTTCTAATACAACACCATGCAAATTGCCTGACCAGCCGGTCCTTTCTACATCCTATTTGAATCCAGAAGGGTCTGGGACTGGACCACAGAGGCTGACATACCTCTGTCCTGACTTGAGACGGTCCAACCACAGCCGCTTTGAGACTTTGAGAGGGGACGGCATCTCCTCTCCAAGTCTCGTAACATTCAGAACAAAATATATAACTTCTTTTACCTGAAATAAGTAACAGTTTGGTGCTTCGACGTGTAAGCCTCCATGTTTGTTTCTACCGGAAGGCAGTATGCATCTCTCTGATTGGTTAATCTGCCTGTCAATCACGCCTTCTGGAATCGGAGAGACAGGATACGGTTCCAGACCCACTCGTTTTTGTAAAGTTTTGTCAAAGTGTGTAGTTCTGGCCAAGTAACCATGCAGAGATTATCGAATGGATTTTGAAAATGTTCTTACTTTTTCAGTAATGACCCAATAACAAAGTCTTGCTTCAGTCATTCATATAATAAATTATTACTTTATATATCGTTGTGAGCAATGGATGTAATGCCAGAATGGAAAGAGCTTCTACCCTGAACTAAAACAACTATATCTTTTCCATTGCAAGACTGGATGAGTTTATTATCAAGATTCACCACATATTTACAATTGATATGCCTTGCAAATAATACCGTAAAGTATTGTGTTTAGTATTGAAAAAATATATACTATTATGACAAGACGAGACAAAAGCTTGATATTTTAGTTTTCATTTTGACTTCAAACACTTCAAAGGCCTGCGGCACTTCTGCTTTTGTTACAGAGCGTATTACATTAAAGTGTTTAATAAAGTGTTTAGAAAATGAAGGTTTGGCGTCTCCTTTTTAGTCCGGTTCTCCAGCTGCACTAAGGCCGAACAACAGGCACTGCAGCGGGGGGTGAAAACAGCGGGCAAAATCATTGGGCCGACTCTCCCGGAGATCAGTACCGTCTACACCACTCTTTGTCTGAGGAGAGTGCTGCGCGGCTGGCACTCGCCCTGCTCCACACCTATTCCACCTGCTGTCCTCAGGTGGAAGGTACAAGTTCATACAGGCCAGAACAACCAGACTGACCAACAGCCGGTATCAGTGCCCCCCCCATGGACAATAACCACACCCACCAATACAACAACACTGAACTGGACTTTGCATTGTTGCATAATGACATGAAATACCCCACATATCTGACTGTATGTCCCGGTGATGGCCTTTATGCTGCTGCTAAGACTCTGTTTTACTTTTCATTGCATATGTGCTGCACTGATGTCATTATCTTGTTTACACTGGGGCTATTTATAGGATTATCGGATGGTGTCTTTTACCTTTTGTATTGCACTTTACATCAAAACTATGCAGTGTTTGATGCTCTAAATGCAATTTGTGTTTGTTTCTATGATAATGACAATAAAATCCTGAATCTCTAGATCTTGAATCTTGTAAACAAAAGTAAGAGTTGAGCAAAACGACTGTTGTGCTTCTCATGTGATAGCTCCTGAGTGCGTGGGCTACTAAAATGGTCTTATTCATCCTTGTCAAAAACACACAGGGCTGCTGCAGTTTTGCCCCACAGTGGTAAGCGCGGCAATGCTTTGAAGCTTGTATACAGATAACATTGTCAGATGTCTTCCACTGCTCACGTAATGTGTTTTATGCTAAACTACAACACATTTAAGCTTTTTGTGTAGGCTGGTGTAAGTTCTGTCATACCCCCCATTGTTCCAAGGCTGTTTACAGTTATTTTAATGTAAATGAGCCACAACTTTGAGGCTCACATTTTAGTTTGAGCATTTCGAAGTTGGTCTCTTTCTTGGATGATGTTGTTGGACACTTGTTTCAGCTCATAGTCAAGAAACATTTACATAAACATTCATGATCCAAACCTGGCAAATGAGTCTGCCAATCAAGTCCACTGTCTGCCACAAAAAAGAAAAATATACTTTCTTTCCAAACGGGCTGTCAAAAGAAGAAAAAAGTTAATAGCTTTTTGTGGTTTTTTCATGTTTTACTTTTTGTCCTGAACTGAACTTATTTCAGCTCAGTGTCAGTAAAGTATTGTGTATTTTATTGACACCTGCTAATAACCATTTAGGTTTAGTGTAATATAGCAACAACAGCAAGTAGAGATTTTGTGAGGCGCAATTTTCTGAAATAAATAGCAATATTGTTGTCTCTTTTCATTTCTTTTCTTACTTTAAACATCATAATTAAATACAACAAACACTGCCTTTGAAGCTCCAGCCATATTATTACATGATATTATAAGGCATTTTCTTTGCCACTTTTCTCTTTGAGTTTTTATTTGCAAAAAAATATAATATCAACTCTTTATCAGAGTGTTTGTGTACTGCAGAACATAAAGCTATCTCTGGACAATTACATTTTTTCTGTGTTTCAATGGGCATTTGGATATGTGTTTTAAATAAGTATGTGAGTGAATGTGTGTGTTGTTTCTAACTTTTTTTATTATTATTTTTACATTGCACAGTTGAGTCTTTGGTGACCTTTTGACCCCGAGCAGTATAAGCTGTCATACTGAACACACCCCCTTCTCTCTAATGCCATGTTCCTTTGTTAGGGGATTTAGATTTTCATTTGCCCAAAATAGCAGCCCCGAGTCTAAATAAATTAGAACTCGACTTTGTCTCCGAGCAATAGCATCCAACACAGGCTGCTTTGGGAGTGTGATGAGGAACCACATTTTAACTGCGCCATTCAACGCTGTGGCCATTTTATTAGGCACACCAGTATCAGGCTCAGGGTAGGGCAGACAGAGAGGCAGTTTGTTTTAGAGACAACATTGCAGAGGCCAGGACTGAAGTATTCACATTATTCCAGAAGTTGCCGTGGGCGCCGCCATCGTCATTCGGGTTGTATCATTTCGCATGGGGCTGCCGATCTTGACAGCAAATTCATTCTATACGTAGAACTACAAAGCCGCTTTAAAGCCTCCCAGAGAATCTGTGCAGTGACACATGAACATAGAACGTTTTACACAAATGAACCTACTTTATATCATATTTTAGTGGCAAACTTTTCTCAAATTCTCTATTGAAATGAATGGGATCCCTGCTGGTTTAGTCAGGGCCGAATAAGGTCAATAGTAAGCAGGTATTTGGTTGCTAAGGTTACATTTGTCTGACAGGAGAAGACCTTATACCCCAGAAATCGTCCAGTGAGTGCAGGTGAACATTTTCTCGACTTGTTTGTGACATTTTAGACCTTAAAAACAAATGTCATATTCAAAGCATTAAAAGACTGTCAACACTTTTGCAAATCTTAAGATAATTTGTCACCAATGAGCTCCCCTTCACAGTGGGATGTTGGACTGCTATAAAAAAGAAACTAAATATTTTTGAAGTCAGACGTGGTTTGTAAAACAATTTTAGTTGCCACTTTGTATTTTTTATTTGCTTGTCAGTTTTTCATTAACTTGTTTTCGTTAACTTGTAGTCTACCTTTTGCATTTTAAGGAGATTTTAGTGTTAATTTCACGTTATAGTGAGTAACAGCCAATTTTTTATTCATCAAAATGATTGTTACATTCACAATTTGATTATACCTCTTTTGATTCTTCAGTTTGTTTATACAAGTCATACACAATTGTCAGGTTGTTACAAGTTACATGTATTAATATGAGTGCAAACTGTTGGGAGCCGTTTTTTCGTCTGATAAACTGCACGTCAGAAGGCTGGATCGTCTCTGCTCCATTGTGCTCAGAAAGACTAAGGCCTCAGAGGACAAGAGCCATAATGAAATATGACAGATAAATCAGGAGGTCTCAGGATATGACTTGAGATTACTGGATCAATACAGCCCCATGCACTTTCCAAAACGCTCTCTCCCCCATCTCTACCCCTCTGTACAGCCTTGGGTTTGGCATTTTTATCAGAGCACATCACGGTTTCATAATTCAGCCGCTGTACCTGAATCCTAAAAAAGGAAAAGCAGCGCAGTAAATGTAAAAAATGAAATGCCAGATGTCTCATGGAGTCATCCGAGTTCAGTTAATTTTGTGGGTAGAGTGAGGTGATGCCGCTCCGGGACAAATGCACAAATGCACTCAGACGGGGCGCGCGTGCTTGGCTCTCATTGTGGGTGACTTGATAAAGATACATCCTATGATGTAACTCTCCAAATACAAGGTCACGGCGCCAGGTGATGTTATCGTAAGGGACAGGACAGGTGCGGCACTGATCACATTCTATCCACTAATCTTTTATTACCTTGACTTTGCTTTGCCCTCTGAGGTGAGGTAGAAATATCCAAATGACTCAATTAAAAGTAATGATATGTTGTACTAATTTTGATCAAAAGACATACCAAATATATTAACCTTAACCCATGTTACTACATTATTTTTTTGGTACCACTTAATTACTACACCTTAATTAGCCTCATTAAAGCGGGAACATAGACTTAAATCCTAATGAACAAATAGTGAGCAAATAATAAGAGGTTAGGATTAGGAGTGAGTTGGGGTTATGGTATTAATTAAGATAGTTACCGTACTAAGCCTGAATCATTCTTAATAAACTCGTTATGAAGTAAGTTGTTTGTTCCTACTTTATTAAGGGTAATTAAAGTGCCGTTATTATATAAAGCATTACATTTTTTCAGTACTGCCACCAGGGAGGCAGACAGAGAGTTGGTGTGAATAGATTATTGAATGGACCAACTTTAGTGCTTAGAAATTGGCAGGTAAATAGGACAAAAACAAGGATAGGGAAAAATCTGTTGGTGGCAGAAAAGACATGAGACTCTGGCGTTGCTGCTGCAGTGGAGATGGAGCAGAGTGCAGTTAAGAGGCAGAGTATGGAAGAGTGGGAGAGTGCATCTTTATGAATGGATTTAAATGAGTTTAATTAAGAGACAGAGGCAACAGGTTGTCATTGGCTACCAGCGACATACAGGTGACATAGGTTTACTGACAGGGACATACCTGTTGATACCATTTAAAATGAACCACATATTCTCTTATCCAAAATTAAATAGTTCCTCACCAAATGGCAGAGAGAGATTATGTCTGTAGGTGTCGTGTAAATAAGGAAACATGAACATGTATTCTAAATGGAGAAAGCTGCTGCCAAATAGCATGCATGCTGTAATCTTCAGTCATCAAAGTCTTTATATTTCTGTAACATATTTACAGTTTTGAAGCTATTCTACTCCACAAATGATTTAAAACAGAACAGACCCCTTCATATTTTGCGTTGTGTGATGATGGTGCATGAAGTAAATGAAAGATGGCTGCCTGCAAAGCGTGTTCCTCTCTGTGATCGGCTGGCTCTTTGATTTGGGGCATTCAAAGACACCTTTGTTTTCTAAAGGAAACAGTAATAGACCTTCTCTATGTGTGAAGCAGTTCTGCAGGGCTTTGATTTGGCCTCTTTGAAACATACATCTATGGAGTGAGGTCATGTGACACACAGCTGCTGTGTTAGAGAGTGTCTTTGTGTATAATCTCAAACTAATGAATACAGAGAAAATGGATGAAAATAATAAGCCTGTGATTTGTGGCTTGGCTCCAAGCTTCATTTGCTTTCTGTCATTATTGATTAGCATCTCAAAAAAATCGTCTTTTTTTTTCCTTTGGAGCATTGCAAAATTAACACATTTGTCCCTTTACATAAGTGCTTCTAATGAACTGGAGTCTATGTGGATGCCGTAATGTGATCTTACTCCTATTGCGCTACATTAGGGTTATGCAATATCAGAAATAGACATTTGATGTGTTAACCTAGCCATGCTAAAAATAGCTGATTGATTCAGTGATATCTTGATATAGTTTTTATGGTTAATTTTATGAAAGCCTTACACCAGTATGTTCACTCAAGGAGTGATCCTTGGTCTAAGGCAGGACAAATGATGTGTAAACAGTCTAGTACATGGATCTCCAAATGGACCTGTGAAATACTATATATATGTACTATATGTATATATTGATAGAAATATATACAATAATTATAGTTATTTATTTATTTGTTTTAGTTATGCTTAGAGAAGAGCAAAAAAGTTGTTTTAAAAAGCTTAGAAAAATGAATAAAACATGTTTATCTATGGACAGTGGTGTTACAGTGTGAATGCATTTTGGCCCTAAGGTAAATCTGATTTGAGCCCTCTGGTCTAGCACTATAATCCACAGTATTGTAGAGGTCTTGATGGTGTTGATTTCCAACACTGTTTCATGTGTAATCGTTTCTATCTTTGATGGTGCTTCTGGTGCTTCTGGTGGATTTCTGTGTTTACAGTGTGAGAGGCAGCATGAGAGCAGGTGAGCCCTTGTATGGAGTGCTCATGTGGACACTTAGTCCAAACACACACACAAACTTCTCAGGTTTGTGGTCATGGATTTCTGGGGGAGAAACAATGATCATGTAACGAAGATGATTCTTTAACTTTTGCCCTTTAGGATAATATACAAGTGTAGCAAGCAACAGGATTAAGCTCCCACTAATTTGTACATACTATATACTGTAATACAAGCCATAGCTGCAAGACGCGGTGCTTGATGAGGGCTAGGCTGAAAGTACAGTGGTCTCTATGGAAACGCTGGTGCAGATGAATCATGTATTCAGAGCGGAGCTACGCAGTGCAATCATTTTAATCATCATTTAAAGGGAAGCATCCACACTCTCTATACCAGTCTCTTTAATACAATTTAGAGGTGACCTTGGCTTTTGCAAAACATTGATTGATGTTTTATCAAGAAAAGAAAATATGACTTGTGTTAGATTTTGCATTTGAATGTATCCAGTATTTTGAACGGATATGGTGAAGTAGATTTTAAAAATCTGACTATAGATTTATATTACAATGGAATGAATACAGCGCACATGTGTTTGTATACAGTTTTTGAGTCAGTGTTGCCCCTGTAGTGCACATGATGCTGAAATGTATAATCTCATTTTGTCATCAATATTCCAGGACTTAAACTTAACTCAAAAAGAGTGCAGATGTAGTGTTCATATATGCACACACATACATACAGTGTGTGTTCATATATGCACACATACATACAGTGTGTGTTCATATATGCACATACAGTGTGTGTTCATATATGCACATACAGTGTGTGTTCATATATGCACATACAGTGTGTGTTCATATATGCACATACAGTGTGTGTTCATATATGCACACATTACATACAGTTGTGTTCATATATGCACATACAGTGTGTGTTCATATATGCACATACAGTGTGTGTTCATATATGCACATACAGTGTGTGTTTATATATTTATACACAGTGTGTACATGCTGCTGAACTTGAATGCCCTGAACAGTGCTCTTGGATCAGTGTCTGTTGTGGGACATTCCTATAGTGGTCCTGTGATCCCTGCTCCAGGCTCTAATCTAAAGCCGTCTTTTGGAGTTTGATTCTCAGTGTAAGATCTCTTTTCCTCAGGCCTGCCTTCATTGCTGCTCAGCGGTGTCCAGCGTGTCTCTGTTGTTGTTGTCTAACAGTTTGTGAAGTGCAATAATTGCAGCTTTCTCTGATGTGAGGTGACAATTAGAAGAAGGGGGCGACTGGAAGAGATTAGTGAGAGTGAGAGGATGGTTTGCCATTTGGCAGAAAGAATTCGCACATCTTCAATTGTTGAAAAGAAATCAAAGGATTTTGTAAACATTGTTCTTTGTTGGTCAAAAGATGCAGTGATTATGTCTTTTCATTCTTGAATTGGAAAGTCCAGCATGTATTTCCATACTAAGACTTGAGCTTACTGTACCCAATGCTTTACTTCTAGTCTCCTTCTATAACATGGTCCACCTGAGCCACCTTCGTGTAGTGTAATCATCCCTTTAAGGTCACTATATTACCTCATATCTCTGACCCCGCAGACACTGACAAATGAAGAGCACTGGCGGAGCAGGTGATTTTGTTATCTGTCCTGTGAGCAGCCTCAGGACTCATAAGGCTGGGTCAGGGTCAGACTGGACCTCCTCTAATGTCAGCACTTATCAGCCTATGGCTGTGTGACCTTATTAATATACATCTTCATCACAATATAATCCAAGGTAAATATTCCTCACGCCCTTTAGTGTCAGAGTTATGCCACTGTGTAGAATTTGATCGGCATAGAGGATGCAGATTGGAGTGAGGCAGTGACTTGCTGCCAGGACAGCAGCACAGAAATGTTGCTATGTTAATGAGTTACAGATTATCTGTGATCAATATGACCAGGGAAAAAACAAGGAAAAATTAAACTGCTGAATTATTAACATAGACAACTAGTGCTGAAACAATTAGAGCATTGACTGGCTGGAAATTACACCAGAACCATTTAGGCAACAAAATGTGCCATTTGTTATTTTAGACAGTTTGTTTTTAACTAGATTGTGGGATCCAGTTTTATTACTATCGTTTTAGTGTGACATTTTTATGAGTGATATTTTATAATCATCAGCAAAGTTAAAATAAAGGAAGTATAATATTGTTAGTTATCTTGAATTAGTTTCGTGTTTAATTAGCTAAATATTGGTATTATTTTTAAGTGTGTGTGTGTGTGTGTGTGAGCAGTTAGCAAGTCCAGGTAGTAAATAAAGTTCTAAACAGATACTTAAACAGCCGTTGATGTGTCAGTGCAGATCAGTCATTTAGCGCTCCGGTGGGCCTGTGATCAGAATGCTTTGTCATGGCAGAATTAGCTCAAGTGCGCATTAATTAGAGCGGAGCTGCATATACACTAGTGTATTAAGTCCACAGCAGGAAACAGGCTACACCCCGGGTGCACTCCCCCCTACAGTAACTTCTGTCTCGCTTGCTCTCGCCGAGGTAACACTGTGATTAAATTACATCAGAAATTTTCCTTAGGCTCTCCTTTTTTGCACCACGGTTACTGAAGCATTCTCGGATGTATTTGACAATTCAAATATCGAGTTAGGAGTTATTTTTACAAAGCGGTGCAAGTCAGTGCGTGGATGTTACCAAATGGATCATTATCAAAAAGGAGCGCACACAAACACAAACCCAGTGTCAAGAGACACACGGGCCAAGTCAAGCAAACAACAGCATACAATATGGCACCATGGAGAAACATTGCATCATCCTTATAGTAGCGGTAAAGTGAGACTAGATCGGAGCTGGAGAGAGTAGAGGAATCGATTCAAATAACACCGTTCCACCGTTTTTGCCTGATTGGTTTATTTGTTGATTAGCTTGCAAGAAGAAAGGGTTAGAATTTGATACACTTTTTAGCTGAGTTGGCTCCCTCCTAAAGCCAATATTAAATTAAAAACTCAGCTAAAAGCGTTCCAAAATCGCAACTGTGATCACAGTGTTAATTTTGTCCCATATTGCCGACCCCTGATTAGAACTGGACATATCTCTTTGTATCTCAAGTAAAAATAGTATTTTATTGCTCAGTGTGAATTCTTGCCGTTGTACTATTTTCCACATTCCTGTATTTGCTATGTTTGTTACACTTCTTTCTAATGAAATTGCTAAAAGGGCTTCAGTTGTGCAATAAAACTGTTTCACCTCAAGGTTTCATGATAATAAAAAATAAATCACTGGTACAATGTTTATTCTCCCACAGAGAGACATCTCGGAGTACAGTATTTGCTTTGTCCTGCTGGTGCCCTCTATCAATTTCTCTGTGTGATAAAGTGTTAGAAAAATATACAGATGAATGGAGCTCACCTTGTTTTTGGATATTAAAAGTGAAATAACAAGGGCTGGTTGGAGTCCATTCCCATATCCAGTTTCCACCGTCAGTGTGTTTCTTGCATTTGCAAATATAAATTACCGAAGGCACATAAACAAGAAAGAAATAATCAGATCATATCATATCTGGAAATGATGGAAATCGCCCACACAAATTTGTCACTGGCTTTGGATGTGAGCTGAGTGAATTTAAATTCTTGGATAAAAAATATACTCATGTCATTTTTTAGTCTTGCGCTTTGATATTTACAAACTAAAGATTTGATTCATGGAGCAAATGTGAGCAAACAAGTGTTCACAAGAAGAGCTTTGCAATATATATCGCTCCTTTAAAGCAATCCACATAAACTTGCAGCAGTTATGAGCTCAAAACAGGAATCCTCTTGTTCTGGTGTCATCTCTCTATCCTTTAAGCCACAAAGGAGATTTTGCTGTATGAAAGTGCACAATAGAAATATAGTTTTGAATAATCCCTTCAATTTAACTGCTACCCCATGAAGTCAAAAAGCCACTTTTATTCATGGTTCCTCCACTTTAGTTTTGCGCTACCTCTGTTTAACTTTCTAACATTAAATTTGAACCTAAATTGAACAACTAAGCTAAAATTGCTCAATCACTTCAAATTTCTCTTCTGTAGTTTTATACGTAATTTTAATGTACCTTTTTGGTTCATTTGTAATGTGATATTTTGCTGAAGTAAATACAGATGATAAACGAGAATATTAAAACTAATTTATGCAACTGACACAATAACCCAAGAGCAAATTTAAAACACAAAACTATTTTAAATGTACAATATTGTTAAAAAACCATAACCTGCAATAAATAAATGAAACACTTAAGTAGTTAGTTTGCATCTGTAATGAGTCATAGAAGTTATTAATTCAACCTTCTACGGCTCAGATCTTATCATAGTAGTATTTGCAGTGACAGGCCTATAATACAGGATGTCTTGGTGTCTGACTTTCACCAATGTGACCAATACCATTGTGGTTTATTCTCCTACAAAACAATGTAATGTACAAAAGTAAATGTTCAAGATTGTAATGTCTGAAGTGACTCATTCACATTTTAGCTTCACAAACTTCTTACATTTGAATATGTGCCAGTGATGTAGTCCTCATTGTCCCTGGGCTCCTCCTTTGTGAGACACAGCTTGCCAGCTCTGCACCACAAGAGCCAGTGTGTTTAAATCCAAACAGCACTGAGAAAATCAGCTCACACATTCTCACTCTAAAGCCACGTATTTTACAGTAACACCAATCCCCAAAGAAGATTAGCCATGAAACATGACGAGAGCCTTTTAAACAAAGATATGATTCTGCAGAGGCTTGTTTTGCTAAACCGCTGCACCAATAAAGCCAATGAGACACTGCAGCACAGTCAAAGGTAATTTTCTTTTCATTCTATTGTGCATGTTATTGGTGGGCACACAGCTAACTGGCTTATAATGGTGAGATGTGTGTTGATTAATTGCCCAATAATTGTGGAAACAAACAACATGAGGACTGCTCTTGGACTTGACTTTGTATTTCACGCAATGATTTTAGTGAATTTCACAAGGACAAAGACGCAAATGAAGCTTTAAATTACCACATTTAATCACTTCAGTGTAATTTCCATAGTACTTGAAATACAATTATCGTTTTCCAGTGAAATTGCACATCCATACAACCAATGCATTTTTAGGCAGCACTGTATGAAATCTGTCTATAAGGGACTACTTCAAAAACTGCCAGAATACCTCACCTTCTTGTTAATCATTGATACCAAATATTTAATACCAGATCACATGACTGCATAAGGATAAGGACGAGCCGCACCAAAACTGAGAAGGGAAA
>KN470114.1:19775-32688 GCA_000787095.1 Periophthalmodon schlosseri
TCAGCTTCAAAAATATGGAATACACTTCAGAGCAAAACCGGATACGTTGACACAATCGCAGTTTTAATAATCGGTAACACACTTTTATACACACACCTGCACCTGTTTTTAGTGTTTTATATGGACTTGTATACGTATTTGTTTTGTTTGTATTGTATTTTAAACAGGGTGCCCATGAAAAAGAGAGCTCTCATTGGGTTCCCCTGTGTAAATAAAGAGAAGAAAGAAAGAAAGGCACAGAAAAACAGATTATGATGTGATTTCTCATAACAGCGTTTCACTTGTTGGTCCATTTGTTGGGATTGTACTTCACTTATTATTTACTTTGATAGTTTACTTTGAAGTTGCAGTACTATTATTTATAGGGTTGTCAAAAGAACAGAAATTTGGATACTAATCAATACTAAAACTGGTGTTGAAAGTAGAAACTCATTTGATGTATGTAATGATGCTAAAAAATCTGATAAACAGCACTTTATCAGAACCAGCATAAAACCTCATTGTAACATAAAGAAAGTACTGTTATTTTGAAAAAAGAATGTTATTATTATTATTATCATTGCGATACAGGAATCAGTATCGAGTATTGGACCTATTCCTTAGCATTAAAATAAAGTTTGAAATTTTAGTATCGTAACAGTATATCTGTGTTATCCCTCAGCCGTCCAGGTCTGATCCATAGCAAAAGCCTTTTCTTCAGTTCTGGTCTGATCACTGGTGGACACTGCCTTATATCGATCTGAAGGGAGTCGCTAGCTACACTGAAACTCAAAACCCTTTTGTTTACAGTTTCTGTTTGTAGTCTAGGTCTATTGTGCTACCCTAAGCGTGCACTGTGCCTGAGTCCTACTTAGTATAGTCATTCAAGCCCCTAATGAGTGATATCACATCTATTAGCATCCTGGCTAACCCTATTGTTCTCTTTGTTTTCTTTGTTTTGCTTCGGGTCTGAGGATGGAGTTATAGATAGGCGATAGATGATGTCTGAGGCCCCCATTCCCGTTCGTGACAACACTAATCTACTTCCAAGTCCGTTTCCAATCTCACTATGCTGCACAGCACGTCAGCCCTGTCTGGGTCACTTGCAGAGCACCCTTTGGTTTGATGCATATGAGAACTCCCATACACAAGTCCTGTTAATATCTGCTCAGGCTGCTCCTCATGTCGTCTGTGTACCCATTACTCTGCCTATGTGACTCACGCTTGGATCCTGCCTCCCAGCTGGCCATAGGCGGACACTCTCTTCCACCTCATTACAGACAGAAGAACCGCGATCCCACCACGAGCTGTGCCTTTCAGTCCAGTTATAGGGGCTTCGGCACCTGGGGCTCGCTCAATAGGTTGCGTTCATGTTGTAGGATTTGGTGATGTCATCATTTCAGATGGACAGCAGGGGCCTATACAACTTTATGGGAGATTCACTGTTTTTAAAAGAAGTATTTAAATTTATGATCCACAAAAGTTGAACCTTATCGTATTTTCCAGGGATTGACTCCACAAAACTTGCCATATTAATTTTACGGCTTAATGTCCTTTCAGCCAACACCAATGACGTCTTTGGGATTGAATAATGGCACTCCTTTCTGAGGCAAATGTGAAAAAATCATTTCACTTTTGTTTTTTTATCCTGACAGACAAGACGTTAAAGGGCCCATATTACACTGTTTTCTGTTCTATGTTATAATGTTGTTTCCTCATCAAAAACATAGTTGGAGCTGTGTTTTGTTTCTTTCACACATGATTGACACACAAAACCTGCATATTTAGGCTGAGTTCCTCTCTTAAACAGAAAACACAAGGTGTTCCAACCTTGTGATTCATGTGGAGTTTGTCAGGAAGTGCTTCACTGTGTTTTTAACTCCATACACCTTCACTAGAATCATTTGTATAATTTCTCTACTGAACTAAAGGTAAAAGGTAGCTGTTAACTTGAAAACTACCACTACATGACATCACAAGGTGGAACAGAGCATTTTGAGCTTTGGAGATGTAGACAGACTTGAGGTAACAGCGTTATAACATGGCTGAAAGTTCACCAGAGTCAATTTTACGTAATAGTGGACCTTTAAACATAATGCTTGTTTTGTTTGTTTTTTTCATTTGGATAGGTCCAGTAATTACAGAGATAATAAGTGTGAACCGGGCTGACAAATCTGACATTTAAACTGCACATTCCACCAGAGAATTCTGACCTTCCCCCCAGCTCAATTTGAAACTATATTGTAAAGTCACATTAACTCAATCTATACCATATGCCATTTACCAGAGAAGACAACTGCGAAAACACTCACTGGTAAATATGTTATTGACAACAAAGTCATGCCACCGCAATATTCATTCTGTGAGGATTGTGGGGATCAAAATGTTTTTCAGACCAGTGATTTTAAAGGATTCTGAATGCTTTATGAACAATACTCTGAAGAAATTTAAAAGAAATTTTGCACCCTTAGGCATCAGAACCAGTTGAAGTTTTGCTATGCTGCCTTCTTGAGAACACAGAGTGGATTTGGTGTACTGTGCCCACAGCAAAAACAGAAGGATTATATCTGTATAGCAACAACAACAACTGCTTTTGCTACTACTACTTCCACATAATACTTCTACCATTAATGCGACTACTGCTTTGACATTTAACATAAGTTTTTTATTGGTAAGGATCCGCAACACCTTATAGATGCCAATATTTGTCATACCCCAGTGATTCGGTGAAACAGTGGATGCTGTATGCACAACGCTTCCACCCAAAGACGTCAGGACCAATTTGGATTTTGTTCAGCTTGAGTGCCTCTTGTTAAGGACAGTGTGGATCCAGCTGGCCGCGTTCAAAGCTAAAAGTAATGTGTAAAAATTGGAAGTCATGCTAACTTTAGCTCTAACAGTCTAATGGGTGCTGATCTGGAAAGCGTTTTAACATTATACTGATAATTTGTTGGCAAAAAGCACTGATGTGTTTATGTTAGCCTCTGAATCAGTAGTAAGCTTGGTGTGTAATTATTAAATTAGGCAAAAAAAAGGCAATTTCGAAATCAGTGCAAGATTGCTCCAGATTTGAATTGTTTTGTTTTATTTAAACACAAAACTGCGATTTCATTTAACGAATTAAAAAACTCCATCTCCTTGTGTTTATGCCACAATAATGCCAGTCGATACCTTCTCGTAATGTGCTTTCTAAATTGTTTTCAGTATGACTAAACTAAATATTTCAGAGTATTACCCAGTATTACAAATACATAAAATACTTTCTCTGTGTAAACACTATACCCTCTATACCTTACAATGGTGAAGAAGCATTGTAGTTGAGTACTTTCTGGCTCTTAGCGGCAGTAGTCATTTCACCTGTCAAGTCTGCTAAAGGGCAGTCTGTGTTATTAGTGGCTTGTTTGCTGCAAAAACATAAGGTCACCTCTGCTGTTTCCGGGCCACAGTGGTTCTCCGGTGTGAAACTTTGCCATTTGGCTAAAGAGAATTAATTATAGTAGGACCAAAGCTCTCATTTATCAAATTTCACTCTCAATATTATGACATATTTGTCGGAGCGTAATTTTGATTAATGGTGTGGGGAGGTCTTGACAGCTCATCCCTTTAGAGTCCGATGGGTTTAATGATCACTACAGTAAAGGAACAGGCGCAGGTAAAACCTCTTTGAGCTGTGTGCTGTGTTTTAAGGGACAGTTTAATATGCGAGAGGTGGTAATTGTGCCATCCATTCGATTGGGTCTGTGTGGGGAATTAAAAGGAGGCAGGTGCAGGGGCTAAAAATAAACAATTGTAAGTGTGTGTGGAAAGATACAGTGGAAAATAAAAAAAACAGCTTTATTGACCTCTGCTGCAGGTATCAAAGTCATGATTAAAATGCTAAAATGGATCAAGAAAGAGCGTGCAAGGTTCAAATGGTGATCGATGTTTTTGAATTTTAATGTGCACCATTACAGGTACAGTAGAAAAATAATGGCTACAACACTAACATAATATAAACCACGGTCATAGCAGAAAGGTGGATGATTTATGATTTATTTCTTTGTGTTTTGAACTTAAAGGTCCGATATTACTCAAAATGGAGTGTCGTGAGCTTTAAGCCATGTTATGATGCTGTTACCTCCTCAAAAACATACCTGGAGTTGTGTTTTGTTTCATTCACACATGTTTGAGTAACACTTTATTATTAGTCTGTCTACATCTCCAAACCTCAAAATGCTCTGTTCCACCTTGTGATGTCATTAACTGGTAGTTTTCAAGTTAACAGCTCCTTTTACCTTTAGTTCAGTAGAGAAATTATCCAAATGATTCTAGTGAAGGTGTGTGGAGTTTAAAAACACAGTGGAGCACTTCCTGTATTACCAAATGACATCACAAGGTGGAATCGAGTGTTTTCTGTTTGAGCTTCCTGTATACCAAATGACATCACAAGGTGGAATCGAGTGTTTTCTGTTTGAGAGAAGAACTCAGCCTAAATATGCAGGATTTCTATTTTAAACAAATGAAACAAAGCACAACTCCAGGTATATTTGTGATGAGGAAACGCCATTATATTGTAGTTGTTGTGTTGTTGCTCACCTGTAGGAAACTCTAACTATATCTTCTGAGATCAACACAACAAACCATCTTCTCACTGATATAAACATTAGTCTACATGGTTTACATCAGATGCCCTTCCTGACTCTTCCCACTGCATTTTGTACAAGTTTATCAAAGTTTTTAATAAGCACACAAGGTCCTAATGTGATTGTACAATTATAAAATCTGACATGGGATAATAATTGCACAACTAAAATATTAATGCATAATAACTCCAGGGCTTATTTGGAGAAAAAACAACAACAACAAAAAAAAACATATTATTAGTAATAGAAGTCAGTGGTGGAAGGTAATGAAGTAAAAGTAGTGAAGTACTATACTTAAGTAGAATTTTTAGGGATCTGTACTTTACTTAAGTACATTTTTTCAAGTTCAGGCTTCGGCTTTGAGCAAACAAAAATAAATACACAAAAAAATAAGAAATGGATTCATATTGCTATTGTTGACCAAAATATGTATCATTTTTAATCAACATCACTATATTTATCACTTTAACAAATTAACAACTCTTACTCTTTAAGTACATTTTTAAACGGGTACTTATACCCGTACTATGGGTACTTATACTTTTACTTAAGTTGATTTTTTCATGTGATACTTTTACTTCGACTCGAGTATGTTTTTACCTCTGTATCTGTACTTTTACTTAAGTAACAAAATTGAGTACACTGGTAGAAGTCATATTATTGTTTTGTTAATCATGTTTTAAAAGGGCGTTAGTGGCTTTGCTCCAGATTTGAATGGGCAGAAGTAGCACCCGTATTATTCAGAGCAAAATTGAATTCATTATTTTTCTGAATACAGTGTTTTTGTTACTCATTAGCAATAATTGTTACACCAATTCAAACTCAAATAATTGGATAGGCAGTGTAAGTCTGAAAACAACTTCTCACTTTGGCCTCGCAACTATGTAGTGACCACATGCATGCAACATATGGCGCTTGTTACAGTCAGTGCTCCGGCTGCTCGTGTCCGTTGCCTTGGCTCTCGTGTTGCAGCACATTTCCAGCTCCTGCATTATTCAGATGTATTTTGTGTCAGTTATCTGTCATATACTGGGCCCGTGGACTGGCATAAAGAGGTGGGTGGCGCCGTCATGCCGCTGAACCCAAATGAACTTGACACACTGGCTCTAGCGCAGAAACTGTAAACAGACAGAGCAGTGGGAATGCGTTTTTACAGGCTCCTCTCTTCCGCGCACGTAATGGGACAGATGCACATTTTACATTGTGCTCATAACAACGCAGACAGGAGTTTTACTACCTGTCGGACAGTTGTGACAAGCCATTTTGTGTTGAAATATATTTAAAGCCATGAACATAAAGCGTCTGTTGATTTAGTTTTGGAAGACACATTTAAACCGTTTCTGCAGTATTTTTGTGCACATCGCTGCGTATATTTTGGTTGTAGTTTGTCTGTAGTACGTAAATGGTAGGTTTTTCAAAAAGTTCACGCAGTTTTACTAATAGATTTTGAGTAACGGGAATGAGGACTATGCCATTGTAGTTGTTGCGGGCTACTGACCTGAAGGTTCGCGGTTCGAATCCCACTCTTGACATAAACATCATTGGTTGAGCAGTCAGATCCACTGACCCACAGGTTGGTGATGCGATTCCAGTTCCACAAATGAATGCTGTCGTTGTGTCCTTGGCCAAGACACTTAACCTGCCTTGCCCCCAGTTTGGGCCAAGCACTTAACCTGCCTTGCCCCCAGTGTTTGCGTACAATGGTGTATGAATGTGTGTGTGAATGGGTGAGTAGTTCCTTGATGTGAGTGTCTTGAAGGTGGAAAAGCGCTGTATAAAAATGTGACCATCTATCATTTGTGGTTCATTTGTCAAGAACTTTTTTTGATCACAGTGGAGGAATTCAACACTTTTATATCAGATGCCCTGCCTGACACATTTTAATCCCTCTATGTTAGATAGTGAAAGCAGGAGGCAAGGTTCTGTAATGTCATTTGTCACTTTTTATCACAAATGGAGAAACTGAAACGGAAACAAAACACAATATTAGTTTTGGATATACCCTCTATCTACATATAATTTAGGACTTGGATTGAAAAGGCAGTACATATTAGTGCAGATTATTTGGTATCTATGTAGTTTGATTGACACAAATACGCATCCATATTACTTCCATTTTATATGTACATTTATATGAAATCCATTCTCATACTCCTCTAGTCTGACAGAGCTCTGAAAGGCTCCAAATAAAACACAAAACCGCTCGAGGCAATCTCTGATTTCTCTTTTCACTGCAGTCTCGAATTCTCCACACACACGCACAGCTTCCAACCCTTTTGCCTTTGTTTGCCTTTCTGTCCTCTCTTCTCTTGTTTTAAAGCAAATTTACTGCAACCACTAACACCGGCCAAATGCACAGGCCCAGGCCGCATTAACTCTGCAGCTTCAATAATGCATCGAAACAAGACACTTTCTCATTAGAGGGATTTCAAATGGCTCACTTTAGGCTTGATCTCTTGTCCATGTCCATACTGTTTGTTTCCTTAATAGGCCAAGTCCAAAAAAAGGGATAAACAAACCAAATAACAGCCTGTCGTTGAAATGGACAGGATCGAGGATGCTGATTGGTTCGCTTGGTTGCTTGGTAACAGGGCACGAGGCATGTGATTTCTTTCTCAGCTGGTTTAGAGTTTATTTGTCTTATTGTGGACACAAGAAGAAATGTAATGTCAAGTAAGAAACTGCAAGGGCTGCATAGTACTGTATCAGTGCAACAACACTTTCTGTAATCAACAGTTTTAGTGATTATGCAGATAAATGATAGACCCATACCGTCCTGAAAACATCCCGTTGCTTCACCAGAATTACTTATTAAACAAAGTCTTCCTGTTCAAAGTGAGGAATAAATGGTTGCGTCTGGGATTTGTCTGCTTGTTCATAAAAGAACTGCAAAACATCAGTGTTGTCACTATTATGTTACTACTATTGGATGTAACATGAATTATCAGTGATATAACATAATAACCGGGAATGCAAACCTTGGAACCGTTTTTCAGCTGTATTGGGTTTCAGTATTTTGTCAACAATTTTCCGTATATTTTTTTCTCCAATAATATTGTAAAATACATGGCCATTAAATTAAGTATAATAAGTATAATAAGTACTCTGCACTCTGAAGTATATAGAACTCTATTGGGACAAATGGCATGTTAATGGCAGAAGTTGGAGATGAGCGTTTTACTTTACCCCTTCCGTCTTCCATTGTGATGCAGTGCGCTCCATGGAAACACAGTTGTTGACAGGAAGATCAGTAATGGTGTTTTAATGGAAGGGAATAGCGTTTTACATTATTTACTGCACAAAAAAGTCTTTCGGCTTTATTATAAGGCAATTATAGGAACCGGATTGAAGAGTATGGGCTGTATGTTTACCTCCGTCGTAGCAAGACTCTTTTATTTCTACCTCTCTATACAAAATGTCTTTCATTTTCAATGTGCTTTGCATTAAGTACCTTTCAAGATTACAGTTATACTCAGACAAAGGACATACTCTCAGATTAATGAGGATATAAGAGATACAAGACTCAGGGGTCATATCGAAAGACAAAATTGTTTTCCAAAACTTGGGGTTTTCAATAAAAAATAACAAAAATGTAAAAATCTGTATAAAAACATCATTACACAGCCCAAGAGAAATAGTATTTGAGTATTTGGAATTCAATAATACCACATATTGGACACCAGTGCACTATTAGGTTTGAAGTTTTCATTTTATAACATTTGAAATTTGCCTTCGCTATCCCCTGGAGGTAACACAAGGGATTGTGTTGGCACTAATTCCCCTTATCCGACCCCAAAGGCAGGAGTATAGCCCAAGTGTTGCCATGAATAAAAGTGTCGCGGAGCATCGGGGAGAGACAGATAATGAGAGAAAATCTCCGACTGATTCTTGCTCAGCCGAGATCTCCCTTTGGAAGTTCCTGGTGCAGCTCGTGTCATGGGCCAGAGATGTGAGAGGAGGGGGACTGGCACAGGACAGGTGCAGGACAGGTGGTATGGACTTGTTTCTTGAAAGGCCACTATAATTATAAGCCAATGTAGAAAGAGGTCGGCTGGTGCAGGCTGCAGTTGTCCAAGACTTAAAAAACTACTGAGAAACAGGAAGGGCCCGTTTGGAATGAATTATTAAGAGCGCCATATAATGAATCCTGTCTCCTGTCTCCGCGGGGTGCCCAGAGACATTGGAAATGCTCATTGCTCTAACTTCAAATGAACGTATTGCATTTTGCATGAACTTATAAATATAGTCATGGAGAGCATGTCGGGCTTCATTAGTTTTATATATTTACATGGCACTGCATCGAGCTAGTCACATGTACTATAAAGGTATATGTGCTAATGATTGTCCACAGCTCTGAATGAATACTGTGTTATATTACCTCCTGAAACACAACTGTGTGCTAATATAATAGACCTGTCAGCGATAGTATATTCAATTTACTCTAAAATGCATTATAGAGCCAATTGCAATGAGAGCACAACAAGTTAATACCTTAAAACATCCTGGCACTCAGCATGGACTATAGGCAGTGATTTACATAAATGATAAACTCAGATATACACAGACAACCATTTGGTTCCATTGATTCATTTATTTGGGGACATTAATCTACAAACTTAAACTTTAAAACGCCAAGTACCACCAGATCTAAGGCAGGTAACAGGACTATTCTTGCTATAGGGCTATGAAGAAAAGACTAACCCAAAAGAAAACAGAAATGTAGATAAAACTGGCTATAAATAAAGCAAGCACTGGTACCGCAGAGGAAACCACCTAGCGCCAGAAAAATGGAAAGAACCATTTTTAGGGCTAGAAGAACATGCAGAAGAGTTTTAATGACTCTGCCATTGGACAATATAAGGTGAAAGCGAAACATTTGTGGGTAAAAAAGGTCACAGAATTACACTTTTTTATTAAATGGTGCGGGTGAAGTACCAAGAAAACATATTTGACTTGATAATTACTTGCACAGTTAATTTTAATAGCAGAAGTAAACCGTCAGTCATATCACCAATATCGGCAATCATTTGACCGGTCAATATTGGACATGGCTTCCCTATAAATAAGCATAAAGCATGTAAATGATAGCAGCTCTCAGTGTGAAATTGTTGACGCGGGCTTTTAAAGTGCACACACTCCATAAGATGCTGTAATAGGCGTACAGTGCATAGGGAATATATCTGTCAGTCATGTGAAATGCCAGGGGACCATTGATGATTTGGTCTGTGGTGGAGAGCTGTACAAATAGTGTTCAGCCGACAGCAGTAGAGCAGGAGATGATGTAATAGTACAGTACATTTTATTTACTTATTTTAACACACTATATATTTATATAAAAAATATTGAAAATATAACATTATATCTAAATTTAAATTGCCTTATTTCTCATTAGTTTAAATCATGTGAGTCATCTGACAAAATATATAACCGGCTATATAAACAGTTAACTATAGGCAGTTATTTACCCAATCTTCTTTACTAAATCAGTTTAATTGTTTAGAAGGGAGTATGTGCTGTTAGTTGACATTGCAAGGCAAAGCAAGGCAAGTGCATTTGTATAGCACAATTCGTACACAAAGTAATTCAAAGTGCTTTACAGAATAAGAAAGACATTAAAATCACAATACAACAAATCAAAACATAAATAATCGTAAATAATCATCATGAAATTAACATTAAAAGAGAAGATTCCAATACTTTGTCTATTTTATTTACCCTGTTCAACAGAATACGCCCTCTAAACCCTGTGCAGCTTCATGTAACAGTTGTTCCTGTAGCACAGGGGCTGAGCTGGCAGAAGGTGAGTGATTGTCCTTGAAGCCATCCCTTTTAAAGCCCTGTCAATCTGATTTTTGATTTAAAGAGCATCAATGCAGCTGGGCTGTTTCTGTCTGCACAGAAAGCTGCTTCATTGAAATCTTTGACATTTGAGAAACCAATGAAAGTGATGAAAACATTGATCAGTCAGACACATGGTCAATGTGCCTCATTCATCCTGTACTTATCTTTAACCTCAAGTCACACTTGAATTCAATGTATTGACTGAGGATCCATATTATTCTGATGCATTCTTTTTTTTTAAATCATGTTTTTTTGTCTGCTAAAAGAAATACTGGATTTGTTGTTTATTCATATGGTGCAGTCTGTTATGGGCACGGCTGCTCTTTTAATGGGTAGCATATGGAACATGAACCAAAATAAATATAACTCGCTACTCTGTGAGTCACTGCATCTGTAAGGCAGTCGAATCTCACAAAATATAATAAAAAGTATACATTGTTTATCTGAGTGATTCGCACAAATCGTCCACAAATGTGTGTGCGAAATGAGATAATAGCAATTGGTACAAGCAAACACAAAGGCACGGTCGATCAACCATTTTGAAATCTCAAAGATGTTCCTGTTTTGACAAATTAAACACTTTTGACAATAATTTGGCCATTGTAGACTGAAATGCCATCTTTTGTTATTGTTTTGTCCAATAACTGCTTCTGAAACACACGTCCCTTCATTATTTTAAATAAAAAGCAAATAATACAAAATAGATTTACTGCCAATTTAGTTTCAACACAATACCTGTTTGTGTTTATGCCCAAATCATTCCTTATCAAATCTTTCTTCACAATGTTTTCCATTTTACTTACAAAAAACACATTTGTCTTTTGAAATAGCAAGTTAGTTATGGAGAGTCTGCACATCCTTCAGGGCTCTCTCCAACTTCCTCCATCTAAAGACGTGCCTGCACTTCATGAAGAGGTCGATCTTAATAACCCAGAGTGAATGATTGCGTGTCAGTGTTTTTCTTCCTCTTTGTGCTGTCCAGTCCGCACACGCTAAGGTCCACATAAACGGGATGCAGCCACAATCCATAAAGAAGGCCAAGTGAAAGATGATGTCTGAACCAATCAGACATCATTGACCTTTAACCTTTACATTGTGTTGCTGCCCACATCTTTTCTGGAAACTGCTTTTGACAGATGGCCTTGTATATATATTTATTTAATCTGTGGAAATGTTTAGCTTCTAAGCTAATAAAATGTACCTACAAGGTTCATTCACATAAGACTAGTATTCGCACATATATAATTTTGTATAGCATATCTGAGTTCTTGTTTTCGTTTTCCAGTCATTCATTACCGATAGCTACACACTGAATATATTTTCCTTTACTACGATGCTCTTACATTCATCTCTTATTTTTATGTGCATATAGAGCCTTTTCCCCTTTTAACAATTGATAGTGAAATGGCTCGCCTCCACTGGTGCCTTTTCATTCCACACTTGTACATCCTCTTCCTCAGTAAATATACGGCCTGCACATTTTGCCCTCTGATTACCCTCTATTTTTATATCATCGGAGGTCCATGGAGATTCAATTACTGGCTGAATATAGTAGATTTATGTGACCATTGAGTGCTGGTTGAAGGCTTGTTTGAAATCAGAAAGAACTAAGGAAAGTGTGGATTTTTCATTGACTAAATACCATAAGAAGGTGAAAGGGTTAAAATATATCATTTTTCCCCTCACAATCAATCATCTCTTTGTGAAAAACCTGTCTGTTCGTCTCCTCAGACCTTGACAAATCCCAGTAGAGACTTTGTCATTTTTTTAGAAATTGTATTTGTTTATTTTTTGCATTGACAGATAAGAGAGTGAGTTTGTTTAAATGTATGGTGTAGTTGTTAATGTAGTAATTCAGTGTTCAAGTGTCAGTTCACACTTTAGGCTAGCAATGACATTGGACGTACCAGATGTATTTTTTCAAGTGTTAAAGCGAAACATGCTCATCTATAGCATGCCATGGGATGCTTTTAGAAAATTTCAATGAGCTAAAATAAATGTGTAACATTAATAACCTACTTTACATACAGCGTTATCATGTGTACAACTCTGCCCTGATTCAAGCACAGTTCCAGATGCATTTTAAAGATATTCATGTCATAACAAAGAGTAGAGTGTGTTAGTTTCAGTTTAGCTCCTCCCTCCAGACAGATATAAGGCAGTGACTTACCAGAACCCTGTCAGAACTGAAGAAGCAACTTGGATGAGTGGGTAAATATATTCACTCTTAACCACTTTTGTCCAGTTGACAGAATTCAATTTTCCTTTGCAATAAGACCTACTTGGACGACTAAGGGATTACACATTTCCTAAAACAGTTCTTTACATATAGTCTGAAGACATATCATCCCACATAATTCTTCTCTTGTTAAAGCCCCTGAGTTCTTGTGTAGGGCGGCCAGAGCTCTGAGTGTGTATCTGACAGGTACATCGACAATAAGCGAAGCGGCCACAATAGGTCAGGCGGCCCA
>KN470115.1:6142-20707 GCA_000787095.1 Periophthalmodon schlosseri
CGCCTTATCGGAGCAGCTGGAGCCGTCGTCTTCTTTGCGCGTGCTGTCGGCCTCGGCGGTGGCCTTCTGCTTCAGTCGCTTCTTGCACACCTTGACGATGTCGTACATGTGCAGGTAGCTGGCGGCGGCTAGCACGTCCTCTACGGGCAGGTTCTGGAACTGCAGTTTTCCCTCGTACATGAACTCCAGGAGCAGGGAGAAGGCGGGCGCCGTGACGATGTCGCTGTTGAGGTGCACGACGTCCCGTTTGTCCAGCTGGTCCTTGTAGAAGAGGTGGAAGTACATGCTGCAGGAGGCGAGCACGGCGCGGTGAGCGCGGAACTGAGCGTCGCCCACCAGCACGGTGGAGTCACACAGGAAGCCCTGGTGCCTCTGCTCACTCAGACACTGGAGCAAATGTCTGCTGTGGTCTGGGAACTCCATCCTGCCGTCCTCATAACCTGCAAACGCACAGACAGAGGAAACGGGTCAGGACTTTCACTATGTGTCAGCTTTAAACGTAACGTAAATAATATATTTTTAAATACATATTTTACATTTAAATAAATATTCTAAGAACATTTTTAAAAAGCTTTGCGTAAAGAAATTACCAACAGACGTTTGACACAACTAAAACTGGTTCAGTCTAAATGAATTTACAGCAGCAGCTGTCGATACATCACCTCAGATTAGGGCAATTTAAAACGCCGTAAAATGAGACAAATGTCACGTGAAAGCAGCACCAGGAAAAAACAAAAAAAACACAAAAATGTTTTTGTTTGTTTAAAGAAGAATAAATGGCATGAAGATAATGATATTTCCTGTAATAGGTCTATAATATGCCATATTTAAAATTTCCTCTTAGATAGATTGATTCAGCGCTCTCACCTCACACTGAGTTTTGAGCTAAAAAATCCTGTTTTCCTGTAAATAAAACAAATGGACTGGAGACAAAACGAAGAAGTTACTGAGATGATTTGGCCGACAGCGAGGAGCATCTCACTGAAGCAGCTTGTGTTTTCCTCGCTGCTTCTAACTCCTCTGCCTGCACTCCTGGATTGTCGCTGCTCCTACGCTGGTTATTTTTATTAACCCACTTTGGCCTGGCCTGGCACAGCCCTTTTAGGTAACCGGCTTTCAGCTGCACACAGTGTCCTCACGTACACACACAGCAGCCTACTCAACACCTCCACAGACTAAGTCCACAAGCAAAACTACTCCAATCATTTTGCACGCTGACTCGTCCCTCGTTTAACCCGCAGAGTCCCGCTTAAGAGCACGTTTGAAGAAATACGAAAATAAAAATAATACATCAAAGTTTAGGAAAATCTGAAAATGAAAAAAAAACAAGGGTCTAAGCGTAAAAGATTTAAGCCTCACCTGTTAGCCAAGTCGATTTGTCCTGTCTGAGGAAATACATGGCTCCTGCTCTACGTGGCGTTAACCAAAGCAGTTAAATCAGCTCATTTGAATGAAGCTAAACCCAGAGTGTCCGGATGTGTGAGTGCGTGTGCGCTGTCTGCCTCTTGTCTATGTGAGCTGCTGCCCTCAGGCTCCTACAGACTGCTTTTAATGAGGGGCTTACGGGGACAAGGGTGTGCCACCTCCTCCCACCCCTCCCCCTGTCCAGCCAAACCCCCCTGCACCTCCTCTTTCTACGCGGGACCCTTTCCTCGCCCGCTCCGCTCCTACAGAAAAACCGCCCGCCACATCCGCTCCACCTCACTCTGCCCCGTCCCTCACCCCTCTTCTCCGCCCACCGACTGACCAAGACGACAAGATTTACAATACAATCACTGTAAGTGCCCTGCTCGTCACAGCATCAATCCTAATCCTTAAAGATGGCTAAAAATAAAGTAGGCCGCAGCAGAGCAGAGACCGTACAGAGGGAGCGGAGGTACGAGCCGCAGAGGGCGGACGCCGACCGGAGCGGGCGCCCACCGGACCGGGCGCCGACCGTCAGGGGAGAGGGGACCCCGGCGCAGGAGGAGGCAGAAGAGGGACAGCCCGGGACAGCCATGCCGGGGCAGGGAGGGAGGCTTACCCACATCTGATCCAGCTGACGGGGGCCATATGGCAGCTGCTAGCCAGATAAAGAGATTAAGACTAGGAGGGAGTGCGATTACAGCTGTCTAGCCAATTCAGGCAGCTCAAATCTGCAACTTCTAAATTAGTCTGCTCTACTCGACAGCAGGGGAGAAGAGCTAACGCGGCTCGCACACGCTTTCAAGTAATGTTATGGCAACGGAACAAAAACTGATTAGAAGCAAGAAGATATTTTTTAAAACGCACATTCAATTTTAAATAATCCCCTTCTCCGAGCTACTGAAACGTGACTTTAAACTTCTAAAACGTAAAAATAAAGTTGTACAAATAGTTCCAATATACGTTGATAATGTAAATAAAACACTAAGCCGATATAAACGTATTCGCAAAATTAAAAAATCAGGCTGCCTCACGCTGTATCTAGCTATTTTTCTTGGATAAAAATGAAGCTGAAAACAGTAGCTGAAGTCTTTGGAGTCAAACATAACACAGCACCAGCTCCAGGACCACAATTAGCCCACAGACAAACAGCAGCACGACGTTACTACAGTCAGCTGCAGTTCCTCTCCGAGCGGTTTGACACGCTGCACACATACGCACACACACACACACACACAACAAAACTAAACAACTCTCCCAAACTCTCACACACACACACACACACACACACACACACAGTTGTACCTGTAGCAGAATGCATCAACTTGATTAACTCCACTGTTGCAGAATAGCTGGGCTCTGGCTCGTATCCCTCCCTCACTATCTTTCTTTCGTTCTTCCTCCTTCTCTTCCTCGCTCGTCTTTCTCTGAATCAATGAGTGGGTAGAAGACAAGAAGAGGGAGGCAGGCAGAAAAAAACGGCACTGTTCAAACTGCGAGGGACAGATGCAAAGTGGAGGAGATGTTGGAGGGGGAACGAGATGCCACCTCCCTCCTCCTTCCAACTAACTGGCGCTGATCGGCAGCCACAAACACACTCACACACCCACACGCGCGCGCGCACACACACACACACACACGCGCTCTCGAAGCACTAACTCTCCCAGGCTGCCGCTGAGGCTCACAATAAAGGAGCGGGAGGGAGAGAGGGAGGGAGGGAAGGAGAGAGGGAGAGGGGGAGGAGGAGGTGGGGCGAATGGCAGCCTGTCAGCTGCTCTGACATCATCCTCAGATGGAGATGCTACCTCCAGCTGTGCTCTTTCTACAGCCATATGCCGCCTCCTCTACACTCCTGCCACCAGACTCCTCTTTCATTGTACCAATACCAACACCACACAACTTTGTCCCGCAGCTCGCAGTCGCCCTCACTGTTCTCTGCGCTTTTATTCTTTCTGTGGGAAAAGCAGGCGGGTGCCGTTTGCAGTTTGTAGAAAATAAATAAAAAATAACCAGTTTGAATACCTCAGCCATACATTCAGGAAGTGTTGAGCAAATAAAACTTCCAGGTAAAACTTTCGCAGTTCTCGTCTCTAAGCACCCGCCCGGTTATTCCGCTACTTCCAGTGAAAAACAAAAGAAAACAAAACAGATTCGCAACTGACACACGCACGCAGCTGATATTGTTTCCCAGTTCTTTACGCTCCACCGCCGCCGCTGCCTGGGTTTGCATTCACCCAGCCCCTCGTTCACTCATTCATTCATCCTGTGGCCCCTACACAGACACAAGTGACGGGGACGAAAATGAAATGGGAAAACAATGGGGCCAAATCCAAAAGAACTTAATGAGGGAGCGGGCCAAACAAAAGGGTCATGGCTAGTTAATAAGCAGCGGAGAAACTTACAAAAGCTGCTATTCAGAATTCAAAGTTTTATTTCGATTTAGGACGACATGCCTATTTTTTACTATACTATTATAACAAACTTTGGTGATATTCATTAAAACGACAGCTTTTACTAACTCAATGTGAAGCCAGATTAAGATAATATGCTAATAAAAATGATATATCAAACGTTAATGTGTCAGAATTAAAATAAAACCTGCTCTTTAATGGTTATTACAGTGTAGTAGCTGCTTTGTTTTGCTGGGACAGTTCCAACATTAACCGACTGCTTCACCTCTTTAAACTTTAAAACTTTATTACATCACTAGTCACTCTGAGCATTACCATTTTAGTCATTTTGTATTTTGCATAGCGATGTGACAGCGCAATAAACCTAACCAGGAAATGTGAGCTGAATTAGCCGAGTTTTGTTTTGATTTTCCACTTGGTTTTTTAACTTATTTAAGCGGCTTAAACTGCGGCTCTCGGCTCCTCGGAGCTTTTCCCGGGTCAGAAAAACCTTATAACTCGGCTGTTACACCGGACCGAACCGGAGCTGCCGCCGCCGGACCCTCTGCCCGAGCGAGGCGAGGGTAATTCAACGTAAAAGCCGAACGGAGACACGGAGAGCGGCTCCGCGGACGCAGCTAGCCGCGGCTAAAGCCCGAGCGAGGCTAACAAAAGTAACGCGAACAGCCGCGTGAATGTGTGCGTGCTCCAGCTGTGCGCGAGGCCCGGCTGCTATGACAACAGCTGCTAAAACCCCGCGAAACCACAGCAACATGGCAACTACCAGCGCAAAGAGACAACACAGTCATGCTAAGGAACATTTAGCTACTTTTTCCCCTCCGTAACCCACCCTCTCCGCTCCTTTAATCGGGACCGTAAGACCCGCACTCACAGACAACACGATGTCTCCTCCGCGTCCTCCGTCCACCGCCTTCCGTCCCTCTTTGACCAAACTAAACAGACTTTCGGCTCATTTCCATAACGGGAGCCGAGGAGAGCGTCGGAGGGACGGGGAGTGTAGCGCTCTGCGGCGGACAGATGTTTCCGAGCTGTTGCTGTTCGGGCTGGAGAGGAGTTGACTGGCACGGCGCGGAAGCCAATGGAGCCGGCGACGAGGAAAGTGAAGGCAAATTGGAAGCGGCCCTCCAGCAGAGGAGAGGGAGGGATATATGTTGTGCGCTCGGCGTAGGTTGACACCAGGCACACACCGCGGCAGCGCACACACAGTGAGAAGGCAGGAAAGAAGCGGCGGGGCGGACTGGCGCAGAGAGAGACCGCGGTGCGCTTCGGGTACTGTAGTCAGGTCCGGACAATGGTCAGGACTGGAGCCGGAGAGGCGGGGCTCGGAAGCAGGTGCGCCTCCACCTTGACGGGAGACATTGTAAAGTTGGTGTGTTCTATTGAAATGGCTTTACAATAACAGCTCCGGACTCGCGCAGGCTCAGCTTTAACAGGTGCGCAGTAATAGGCACTTCAGTTTGAATGCTGTAAAGGCCTCAAAAACTCACCATATTTCATCACATGTTCTACAAAACAACTGTACAATAAGTAGGTCTTCAAACCTCCTGAGTTTGTACAGTGTGATATTGCTAAACTAAAAATATCCAAACTGAGCTCAAAGGCCCATAACCTACATTTTGGATTTAGGGTTGACTTCCTTGACTTGTTTTATTGTCCTGTATTATTTGCACTTCTTATCTCCCATCTTCAGCTCATAAAGGTGATGAATGAATAATAAGGCGTTAGTCGTGCTTGAGCTCGTTTAGGTTGTAATCACAGCAACTCTTGAATCAACAGAACCAAGAACGCTCACTCGCTTATGTAAAATGATTTATATGCTTTGTAATTTTAGTATTTAGCATCTTATTTTAGCATCACGGTGTCAGATTAAAGAAACGTGCGTCCTGTAGGTCAGAGGATCACAGCCCTGAGCGGCGTCCATCATGGCGGCCCGGACAGGGAGGCTGTGGGAGGCTGTGGGCAGCTCTACGTGGGCAGCTCTACGTGAGCCTGTCTGATTTGCATCTCCTAAACTTGTCCCAGTAAACTAATTGGCGTCACTAATGGATGGCTGGATGAAGTGCATCTCTGTATGGTAATGAATTCACACAATCCGGTGTCATAGCTGAAGGATTTGTTAAAATGCAAATGAACACTGACCCTGTTGTGTGTCTATCAATTTGGGGATCCCCGTAACCAGCACATTACAATGAGCGCCTTGTTCAGACAAGTATAACAAATAGAATTAGCCCAGAGCAGGCCCAGTGCAGCGGCAAAGGATCACACCGAAAACACCGAAAACAGTGAAAACACCGATAATACTGACACCATCAACACCGGAAACACCGAAAACACTGAAAACACCAAAAAATACTGACACCATCAACACCAGAAACACCGAAAACACTGAAAACACCAAAAAATCCTGACACCATCAACACCAGAAACACCGAAAACACTGAAAACACCAAAAAATCCCGACACCAACAACACCGGAAACACTAAAATCACCAAAAAACACCAACACCAGAAACACCGACCACAATGACAACACCAGAAACACAGAAAACACAGAAAACACCAAAAATACCGACGCCAACAACACTGGAAACCTCGAAAACACTGAAACACCAAAAACACCAACAACACCAAACAACACCGACACCAACAACACCGGAAACACTGAGAACACTAAAATCACCAAAAAACACCAACACCAAAAAACACCAAAAAACACCGACAACAATGACAGACACCAGACAACAACACCAGAAACAATGAAACACCAGAAATACTGACACCAACAACACTGGAAACACTGAAACACCAAAAACACCCAAAAAACCCCACCAAAAAAAACACTAACACCGGAAACACTGACAACAATGACAACACCAACAACACCGGAACCACTGAAACACCGGAAACACCCAAAACAGCAAAAAAAAAGACCAATGACACCAAACAAACACCGACACCAACAACACTGAAAACACTAACAACACAAAAAAATACCAAACAACACCCAAAACACTGTAAACACCGAAAATACCAAAAACACTAGAAACACCGAAAACACCACAACACCAAAAACAGCTTCTTCACATTCACAATGAGCTCATTTAGGCCATTACTCACCTTATACCATGATATTTATTATATTTATTATATTTATTTGTATTTGAATCACACTGGAAACAAAGACGTTTTTATTTGCAGACTACTCATATTCACAGCAGGTGTTGTTTGCAGATGTGTGTGTGTGTGTGTGTGTGTGTGGAGAAGAGCCTCAAAATTTGTTAATGATTTTTCAAAACTATTTTCTGGACTTTTTACACTGTTTGCTTTGTCTATGAACATTTAAAATAAAGTACAGTTTGATTCAGTGAGTGCGAGTTAAAGGTTTCTGCCTCGTAATTACCCATATGACGCTATAATGTTGTTTCCTCGACACAAACAGACCTGGAGTTGTGTTTTGTTTCCTTCACACATGTTTAACACACAAACCCTGCAGATTTAGGCTGAGTTCTTCTTCTCTCAAACAGAAAACACTCTGTTCCACCTTGTGATGTCATGCGGAAATACAGGAAGTGCTCCACTGTTTTTAAACTCCACACACCTTCACTAGAATCATTTGGATCATTTCAGCTCTGGATTTGCCAATCTCTGAACTAAAAAAACTACCACTTCATGACATCACAAGGTGGAACAGAGCATTTTGAGCTTTGGAGATGTAGACAGACTAATAATAAAGTGTTACTCAAACATGTGTGAATGAAACAAAACACAACTCCAGGTCTGTTTTTGAGGCGGGAACAACATTAGAACATGACTTAAACCTAACTCCAGGTCTGTTTTTGAGGAGGAGACAGCATCAGAACATGACTTAAACCTCACAAAAGTCCAATTTGTGTAATATAGGACCTTTAATGTAGCCTATTATACAGCTGAATAGGCCACATAAGGGCTGCATAATGAGAAACATGATGAGCTTTGGGAAAAGATGTTATGTTCTCCTTTCCGCCTCTGGAGGTCGCTGTAGATCCCATATGACATACAGACGCACATGTCTTTGCTCAGCAGCTGTAGAAGTTATTGGGAGTTTCTGAGGAAAACCCAGATCAGATAAGATCAGAAGGAGGAAGTCATCAACCAGTTCAAAATATCTCAAAAATATCTGATAAAAAATAAAACGTGCTGTTGTAAACTGTGAAATGTTATGTAAATATTTGCTTAGGAATTAAAGAAACAGCTCTGACACATCTGTGCTTAAAGGGCCCATATTACACTATTATAAAAGGGCCCATATTACTCTATTATAAAAGGGCCCATATTACTCTATTCTCTGATCTCTGTTTTAATGTTGTTCCCTCATCACAAACAGACCTGGAATTGTGTTTTTTTTTTTCATCCACACATGTTTAACACACAAACCCTGCATATTTAGGCTGAGTTCTTCTCTCAAACAGAAAACACTCTGTTCCACCTTGTGATGTCATCATGTGGTAATACAGGAAGTGCTCCACTGTGTTTTTAAACTCCACACACCTTCACTAGAGTCATTTGGATAATTTCTGCCAATCTGGAATTGCCAATCTCTACTGAGGTAAAAGGAGCTGTTAACTTGAAAACTATCACTTCATGACATCACAAGGTGGAACAGAGCGTTTTGAGGTTTGGAGATGTAGACAGACTAATAATAAAGTGTTACTCAAACATGTGTGAATGAAACAAAAACACAACCCAGGTGTGTTTTTGAGGAGGCAAAAGCGTCAGAACATGACTTAAACCTCACAAGAGTCAGTTTTGTGTGATATAAGACTTTAAATCTATCCATAAGTTTGTTTGCTGTTGTTGACACACAGACCCGGTGTTTTTTTTTTCATTGTGTGAGGACAGAAACAGCAGGGGACAGAAATCAAACGTACCCAATAAAAACCAAAACACAAAGTCCATGATAAAAGTCTTTGTCCTGCACGTGCCCCTCCACAGCTTGAGCCGTTCAGCAAATGACCCATATTACAAAGCACAAGGTGTTTTCTGTTTACAGGCACATTTTGGCACAATTATAGAATAAAATGTAATAAAATATAAAAGAAAATGTTTTGCAAGTCTGGACACAGCCTCTCATTCGATGCTTTTTTCTTTATTTTTACTACTTTCTACATTTTAAATACACACAGAACACATTAAATATATGAAGCAAGAAATACAGAATTATGTAGTAAAGAAAAAAAGTAAATAACTCTACTAAATATTTTATTTTCAAATCCTCAAAGTAGCCACCCTTTGATTTGTCGAAAAATATTTAGTAGAGTTATTTTACTTTTTTCTTTATTACATAATTCCATATATCTTACTTCATATATCTGACGTTTTCTGTTTGTATCTCGAATGTAGGAAGTAGTCAAATAAAAAAAAATAAAGTAAAAAACACTGAATGAGGGGGCGTGTTCAAACCTTTGACTGGTGGTGTAAAGTTTACCTCTGGTGGGAGAAGGGGAGACATGTTGGAGCACGACAGATGCGTAAAGACTTTGAGAAATATTTCGGGTCGATTTCAAAACCTGCTTTTACCTGCACAAATAAATCATGTGTCAAAATGAGCTCCTCCACCTGTCGTTAGGAAAGGACGAGAAGTTAGAAGCTTCTAAGGATGCGGCAGTGCTCAGTAATATCGAATGGTTCATCACAGAAAACGCGATGTGGCTCAATGGGCAAATATAAACTCTAGCAACGCAAGGGAAGACATTTTGTACAGCGCTTTTCCAGCTTCAGTTCTTGCTGTAAGTGGACCTCTCTACTCTCCACAAAAGCCTTGTTTCCGCTGGTTCACTTTGGAGCGGAACGTCCCGTTTGAAGGGTCCGACGCAGATCCTGGAGGGCACTAGCTCTCGGCCCGATACGGCACGGCTCCAGGTGTGGTTAATGACCAAACAAGATGATTGGACGAGACAGTCAGGCAAAAATGACCGGCAAAAAGCAGATGTATGTGTAGCATTAGCCTGGTCTCACAGAATTATTAAACGTCTTTTTGTGAATCGCTGAGATGGGCCATAGAATTGCAAGTATGATTCGGGTACAATTTAGATTTTATTTTTAAGAAAACAGAGCCCTGCCCCTGGACCCAGAGCACTGCCTGAAGCACGGAAACACAACTGGACCTGAAGGAGCCGCACCAAACGGACCCACTCCAAGGCCCCAAGAGAAGCGAGACGGTGGAAAAGAGGCTAAAGCTGTACACTTGGAATAAACAGCAGGTGGCAGATCCTCCACCAGAAAAGCTCCATAGTGAACCTTTCATTTTGAGCTGAAACTGACTATAGGATGAGCTCTTCGCGATGGTTCTGCCGTGCCGTCTCTCCTCCTCCGTCACATAAGCCCACATTAAAAATCACACCTCTTCTGCTAAACACCGCTGGAAATCTGAGAAACAAACCAGTCTGTTTTTCTTGTTAAATTTCACCAGCTCCTTGTGTCATCGAACCAAAGAACACACTTCTTCATTCTTGTGTTTGTGAAGCTCACAGTGGGAGGAAGCGGGTCCGTATACGGTGTTAATGCCGGGATCAGTTAGGCCTGCCTGACGCGGCTGCTGTTGTGTTGTAGGCGGTCTGGAATGCGGCCATTTTGACTGCGTTTAAAATATTCATGAACTATCAATGCTCGCCCATCTGACTGGCTGGCAAACATGTGCTGGGCCCCGGTGCCTCTAGAGGTGCAGCATCTGTCCCGTTTGGAGAAGTGAATGCCCGCTTGTCTAGTGCTTCGGCTTAAACGTTTTTTCGTGACGTGAAATTTCGACTTCGGAGTTGGGTGAGTTGGCGTTCGTTGGCGTCTGAGGGTCTTCGATATCAAGAGGAGCACTCCTTCCCTCCAGATGGTGAGGATCATTTTTTGAAAAGTAAAAAAGTGAGTTTTGCGGGACGCCTTGTCAATCAGATTTCGGCTGTTCTCGACGTGTTAGAGTGGAGGCATTACCTATCTATATGTGCGCGGTTTAGGTCTCGCATCAGGATGACAGCTTGTGGATGTATGTGTGCGTGTGGGTTGTTCTCACCCATGTATGTGAAGAGCTGTGTGGCTTTGGCTGTGTCTCCATGATGGACATCTGGAAGCTAAATTGGTTAATGGCGCCTCCGAGCCAACAGTCTGGGTGTGCGGCTGGATGTGGAGGAGTGCGCGTGTGTGTTTGTGTGAGGGGGTGGTTACGGGGGGGTAGGACAGAGGTAGGGGGCCAATACATCTGGCCAGACGTCCTGCCACAGACCCGCACCCTGCTGGACATTAAGAGCCTTCGTCTGTCCAAAGTCCAGATCTCGTGCCAAACAAAAAGATCATTTGTTAGGCCTTGCTGGGATATCTGAAAATGGGTAATGCCCTTCTCTATTACAAGGTTTCTAAGGTTTCTAACCCCAGAGATTTTGGGTTAGGATGTTAGTTAAGGTTATTTGATATATTAAATCAAATCTATTCTTCAAAATGGACTTTTCAGAGGTTTTAACCATGTTGCAGTTGTTGTATTTGGAGTGTTTGAACGACTGAACAAACAATTAACCCAATACAGCTGAAATGTAAAAGTCCATTATTACACAAAACTGACTCTTGTGAGGTTCAAGTCATGTTCTAACGCTGTTTCTTCATCAAAAACAGACCTGGAGTTGTGTTTTGTTTCATTCACACATGTCTGAGTAACACTTTATTATTAGTCTGTCTACATCTCCAAAGCTCAAAATGCTCTGTTCCAACTTGTGATGTCATGAAGTGGTAGTTTTCAAGTTAACAGCTCCTTTTTACCTTTAGTTCAGTAGAGATCGGCAATTCCAGGTCTGAAATCATCCAGATGATTCTAGTGAAGGTGTGTGGAGTTTAAAAACACATTGGAGCACTTCCTGTATTACCACATGACATCACAAGGTGGAACAGAGTGTTTTCAGTTTGAGAGAAGAACTAAATAGCCTAAATATGCAGAGCACTTCTTTATTTACCCATGACATCACAAGGTGGAACAGAGTGTTTTCAGTTTGAGAGAAGAACTAAATAGCCTAAATATGCAGGGTTTGTGTGTTAAACATGTGTGAATGAAACAAAACACAACTCCAGGTCTGTAGTGTTATATGGGCCCTTTAAAACAAATGTTGACCTCAAATAAAGGTACAGAAACCAAAGCTAATTTTCTCACCAAACATTTTCGAAAATCCTCAAACTACAAACCCAATAACATGCAAACAGAATAAAAAAACACTGCGGCGCCGGTTTGGATCCGCTCAGCCCTGCACACAGCTCCCCGCGCGGCCAGGCCAACAGTGCAAACAGTCCAGCGTGATCCGAGTCAATCTTTAAAGTGAGATCACAGAGATGTGGGAGATTATGTTGAAATGAAAGGAGCTACTGTAGCCTCTGCCCTGAGTGAAACACTGTCTGCCTGTCTCTGCACTCCAGATGTCGGAGCAGCTCGCCAACAGCTGCGGCGAGGAAGCAGCCCCCGGCGCTCAGAAGGATGATACCGCAGCACAAAGGAAGAGGAGGGAGGGGCCAAACAGACAGGCCAATTTACAAGCACTAGAAGGAAGCTGTTTTTTACTGTCGCTAATGGAACGGCCTTTTCAGTGGTGGAGTGTAACAAAGTACAAGTAGTAAAGTACTTAAGTAGAGTTTAGAGCGCATACTTTTTACTTTTACTTCAGTACGTTTGACAGCAGTATCTGTACTTTCTACTCCACTACATTTTTGAACAGGACTGAAAAGTAAAAGTATTTTTTTATTATTGTCTGAGACCTGCTGAAAAAGCACAGGGTTTATTTTTAACACGTTCAGAATTCGTTCACGTTCAAATATTTATCAAAATCACCACGTTTGAAGCTTTATAAGACTCAAAATCTGTGAGAAATACTTTTACTTTTTACTCTTTAAGTACATTTTTAAACAGGTACTTTAATACTTTTACTCAAGTAGATTTTTTCATGTGATAATTTTACTTGAGTACTTTTTTTGCTCCAGTATCTGTACTTAACAAAATGGAGTATTTCTTCTACCACTGGTCTTTTCAACCTAAGTTACTATCATTATTGGACGCTGAAAATTGTCCAATCAACAACATCTACTTTATATTGAATTATATGAACTAAACAAAGAGGAATCTCATAATTAACATATATAACACTGGGACGAAGATTTGAAAAACGTCCCAGAAAAACTTCCAACCATAATCTGTTTTCTGAAGGAGCGTGATCCTCTTGAACATGTAAACTGGACAATCTTAAACCCGTAGACCAGACACAAAAAGAATCGGATCTGATTTTAAACACCGAGCTCAAAGACTACAGCGGGATATGGCAGTGAAGAGACCGCACACCACAAGCTAAAAGTTGTGAGCGCACCTGGCATAAACTGTTTCCTGTCTACAGTAAAACGACTCACTCTGAGACTCTAAAGTGTTCCAAGTGTTAGATACAAGTCCAAACTGTGTTATTATTATGAAATGTGGTGCAGTGGTTCAGATAAACGCTTTTAATGCACAGAAATCTGGAGATAAACAAACAGGAAGTAGAGTCGCTATCTCTAATCTGCAGCAGCTTCAGCCTGATCCTCGCTGTGTGGATGTAAACAGACACACGGGAGGATCTACTCTTCCCCTTTTTACTGTTAAAGAACACTTCAAACTAGACAACAGCGCCGTCTTGTGGCCTGGGGGTCAGTATTTGTGGAGGTTAAACTCTAATGGATAATATGGATGAGAACGTTGCAGTTTAACTTTACAACTTCACAACAGCTGAGTAATAACGTCGTCTTTAAATTATTTCGCCGTTTCCTGTTTGTATCTTGCGCCTCTGTGTCCATCGCTCCGTCCGCCCCTGACGCTCTGTTTTATTGTCTGTTGCCGTGGCGATGTTTTGTGGTTACGATATGACAGAGCAGCTCAGAGTCGCTCGGACACCACACACGAGGAGCGCTGCCATAGACTGTATATATAAATGGACATAGCTAACCTGCTAGCCGCCGCGTTCCAAACAGGAAGTGATCATGGGCGCACTTCCGACTCCAATTCACTATTGAAAAGCTGTGTCCTCTCTCTGTAACTGCTGCTGTCAGACTCATTTTGGTCTTAAATGTTCGTATTAACCCTCTACATGATCCTGGGGTTTTTATTTCACTATTGTGTCTGTAAATCAACATATGAACATTAATAACAGACAAATCAGACGCCTTCTTTCCCCGAGGTCGCTCCCTCTAGCGTTAGCAACAGGTTTGATTGACAGTGTTGCTAAGCACCAAATATGGAACTTGGCTCTAAACTGTCCCCTGTAACTGCTCTGGCCTCGATGAGCTTCGTTTGACTGGAGCCGAACGCTGTGGTGACGTCACACTCACTTCCGTCCACTTCTTTACACAGTTCATGAACGCTGCGGCTTAAAAGTCGGATACGAAGGCCCTAAATCGGGTCACGCTTCCCTGAAGTCAGGCAGAAGGAAATTGGGTCCTAAATCAGGCAGATTATCCTGTGGTGTGCGATGGGCTTTAGTTGTAAATTCAAAATAAAAATAAAAACTTTCAATATATGGATTAATTTTATGTATAACTGAACCGTTTTGCCGTCTTTGCCGGTGTGAGCGTATTTTACAGCCAGGGCAATGAAATATCTCCATCCTTCAAGATGTATGCCCATTCCTCTCTTTCCTCGCCCAGCGCTTGTATGGGCGATTGTGTGCCAGCCTGCCAGTCTGTCTGCTGCTGCGCCAGCCCTGAGCCAGCGGGAACATTTGCCTTGTGG
>KN470116.1:9739-54121 GCA_000787095.1 Periophthalmodon schlosseri
TAAATCTTGGTGCCCTGAGGAGCAGGTGTGGGACAGGTCTAAAGGCCACACACACTGCTTTTGATTTACAGTAATTGTCTCTGTACAGTAACAACAGTGCAGTCAGGGCTCCACTGAAACTCCTGTGTTACATCCTGCTGCTGGATACTTATTCAAGATTCCAATGTGATTTGTTTACAGTTAATTTGCTCAAAGTCAAATGTTTTGTACGACTTAGTGATTCATAAGTCATGAATTGTGGGTATAGTTAAAGATACATTATGTAACTTTTCTGGTGTCTGTGGAGTGTATCTCCATAGACCTGTAACTTGATGATCTCACAATACAGATGCGTGATGTACTGTATGCTGACTTATCAAATATAATAAAAAAAAACTTATTTACTTACTAGTAGTGTTTCTTCAACTATTGATTAACCACTTAACAGAAGAAATAATCACAGTACTCTTTGTGTATGAAAACTTTTAAAGTCAAATGTTTTTGTAAGACTTAGTGAGCCATAAGTCATGAATTATGGGTATAGTTAAAGATGCATTATGTAACTTTTCTAGTGAGTGTCTCTCCACAGACCTGTAACTTGGCGTATTGGAATAAGTTAAGGCAACATCTCTATGGAGACAAGCAGGTGGCAGACCCTCTACCAGAAAAGTTACATATCTAAGCAACAATAGTTTGGAGTGGTTACTAGATAAATATTTCTTGTAAATAGGCTTTTTACATACATTTTATTTGATTGTATCCACAGTTCCATTATAGCCTATTGTGAAGTCCAGTTTCTTTGAGATGAATAAAGCTCTCTCTTAAACCTATTCCAACTGATGTTTAATGAGCTAGATTGATGGCATACCTGTATCCCATCACACTGTTTATTTCCACTTTTATATTATAACAGTTCTTCAGTTTACAATTTTGTCCATTGTTATTTCCATTGCCATATTTCCCAGAGACCTTGCCATGACTGACACGTGGGAATGCTGGGGTGCCTGTGCAGGCCTCCGTTGCATCAGTCACACCTGGAGACTGCCTTGGGCTTACAGCCTGTAATTTCATGGCTCAAAAGTACAATGTCTCATTCTGTCAACATGCAGCTTTGATGAAGGCGCTTCTCATTTAGTCTGGTATTCAACTCCCCACAACTTTCTATTGAGAAAATGCTCCAAAGTGTTGTTTGTGACAGGTGAAATTAGAAAAAGGATGACTGCTGTTTTGTATCTGGCTGCAGTACAAAGAAGTGCTGCGGATATATATTTAAAAGTACACATACTTACTGTATATTACTCAATCTGATGTACAATTCTGCATCAAAATTATTACTTGACATTATGAAATCAATTAAACTAAAAACGTTAACTACTAAAATTATCAAAAGTACTACTAGTACTAGTCCTACTATGACTGCTGCTACTATTATCATTATTACTACCATTACTGCTAATACTATCTACTGCGGCATAGTTTATTTACAGAATCATATCACGAAAAAATAGCAGAGACAGTAGTGAGAGTTATAACTGTATCAAATGGACCATCTACGCATAAAAAACTCATTAACAATAAGATATGCCTTCGCTTGTTATGTCTCTGAGTTAATGGTTTTCAGATAATCAATATGCATAGCTGTACATTTAAATTAGGATCAATATACTTAGCTTAAGTGCTACTTTAGGATAATAAGACATGTCATTTAATGAGCAGTGTTTAAGCATCTCAATTACTTTGCCATTACAGGTTAAAGAGTAATGCATGCGGTGAAGGACTGTATTTATGTAGGCTACATAGTTGTAACCATTTATAGATCAACAGTTTCGTATTGTCTGTTAATGATAGTGGTGGCATATTGCTATCAGACATCAAGAGGAATTATAGAAATTAACCAAAATATTGCAATTTAACAACACTGCAAAGTCAGAGCCTGGTTAAAAACAACCACTGAACAAAAATCTTATTACATTGTGCTAAATGCAATTAGCATATCAGCAGCTATGGCAGATAAAATAGGTTTGGGAATATTTATGCAGTGTTGGACAAGTTCATAGAAGTGTAATCGCCCAAGGATATAACAATAATACATTTCATTTGTCAATTAATCATAAAATCCTCTTTCATCTCGGCCCACATCAATGTCAAGCAAAGTATTATTGGCAAACATGTCTGTCTATAAACACCATTCACTGTAAAAACCAATAGCCATAACTGATACTCAGAAAAGACTTCCACTTGACTACTGACTGCTTCCTATCCCTGGAGATTTCCTCAGTAAACAAAGCTAACCCTTTAAACATATTCAAAAGCACGAGGGGCCTTAAATGCATTTGAATGTCATGTTGAACTTTACCATCCGTGTCGGCGCAGAGAAGAGCCAGGGGCAACAGTGCCAAGAGTTCAAAGGTTAAGGAAAGTGTGACGCTTTATTACGAGAGGAGAAGTCATTTTCTATCAATCGATTTCAAATGATTATAAGCCCTGCGGGGCATCAATGCTTTATTATTGTTCTGTTCAAGCCAATCAAGGAGCACAAGTACCAGAGAAAATAAATGTCTGATTTCAATCCTGCCTCCTTGGGTATTATTAAACTTGATGACTGTAGATAAAATGTGTTTTAAACCAATACCAGCACATCTTCAGAGGCAGGCATAACACTGGCTATATTAATGTTGTATTTTGTATGATCTCACTATACAGATGTGTGATGTACTGTATTCTGACTTATCGCATATAATTAAAAAATAACTTAAAGATGTACTTACTGCAATCACTGATTAACTACTTAATAAAAGACATAATCACTGTACTCTTTGTGTATGAAAACTTTTTAAAGGTTTAGAGAGTGCTGAAAATGGCCCTCTGAAAAAGGTTTGTTGGATGGAGGGCACGGGGCAAAAACACTCAGCATTATATAAGCTATATGCTTCACAAGTCTTTTAAAAAAGACCTACAGTATTATGCAAAATCGACTTTTCAGAGTTTTCATTTCCCCTTCACATTTACTGCCTCAAACTTGTTTTTGAAGTGATTTGTGCATGTTTGAGCAATTTTTAATCGCTTATTTTCAAGATGCCATACTGCCGATCAATCCCCGTTTTCACCACTGCTCTGTACTTACTTCGTTCTTCAAATGTATTTTCTTAAACGATGATATTCGTTGGATTTGGCAGTGTCATGTAGTCATTTTGGCACAAATGAAAAAAAATCCGCGACTCGCTAGTGTGATCTGCAGCTATCCATAGGAGGGGCCGACAGCTACACGGCTCTTTGTTGTGATGACGTTTACGGTGATGCCAGCTCCCACTGGACACGTGGAAATCAGCAGACTTGTTTCTTTTATTAAGTCGTTTTAAATTAATATTGTGATTTAAATGTCCAAATTATAACATAATGGTCCACGGGTGCCATAGATTATAACTATAAAGCAGACACAACCACATGAGGTCTTCTTTAAAATATATAGCCAGATGATATAAAGGCTTCTTAAACTTGAGACAAACTCCATAAAGTGTGCCTTGGTTTTTCGCAATTTTTTTGCTCCCAAACACCTTCAACCTTACACATTTATCATTGTTGAATATGGCCTGGAATACAATGTTGAAATAAATATTGGTGCCATATCTTAGCTGTGTAGTGAATATCCACACCACGAGGGAGACAATAGTGACAGTAGATTTGGAGGCTTGTGAACTTCTGTTATTCTTGTCAAACCTTTCACATTGTAACAAAAACAGTCCCAGATTCTTTATTTCATGAATAGGCTATTTGTATCCTTGTTGTCGTTCCTCCCTGTGACAATAGCAGTCCTCCTTTAGATTTGCCTCTGATGGTGTGTCACGCTGAAACAGATCCCCCTTCAGCACTGACAACACGAGTCACACTGTTTGATGGTTCCCAACTTGGGTCGCCTCCGTTTGATTGACAGCTGGTAGATTGCCTGGCGACCACAACAAGCGGGAGTGAGGGAGACACAGCCTATAGTCAATACACCCCCCTCGCCACACTCCTCCTGATGTGTTTTAATGTGTGCATAGAAAGTACAGCTACACCTGCTCTCATCCACACACACTAAACACACAAGCAACTACTTTCTTTGTCCTTTACAGCAGCAAATGAAGACAAGTTCACTCTGAATGTGTAATTTCTATACCAACCAGTGGTAGAAGAAGTACTCAATTTTATTACTAAAGTAAAAGTACAGATACCAGAGCAAAGAAATACTAGTAAAAGTATAACATGAAAAATCTACTTTAAGTAAAAGTATTAAAGTACCTGTTTAATATGGAATTAAATAGTAAAAAGTAAGTCTTTTGTGCAGATTTTGAGATCTAATAAAGCTTCAAATGTAGTGATTTTGATAAAGATTTGTATTGAATTTGGTTCAACAAAAACAATTGAATTAATAGTTTTTTCCGAACTGTTTTTCTTTGTATATTTTAGTTGACTCAAATTGCAAATGTGTTAAATATGAACCCCCAGCCTTTTCTCAGGTCTCAGACAATAATAAAAAAATACTTTTACTTTTCAGTCTAGTTAAACAATGTAGTGGAGTAGAAAGTACAGATACTTTTACTTTACTGAAATGTAGTAAAGTAAAAGTAAAAAGTATCCACTTTAAAATCTACTTATGTAAAGTACAGATACCTAAAATTTATACTTAAGTACAGTACTTAACTACTTTTACTTTGTTACATTGCACCACTGATACTAACTTACCTTTTCCTACTAAGCTTATATTTGACTTATTTTTTACTTTTCAGTTCATATTATCTATAATTAATTATATATTATTGTTATACTTTTTTTTTAAATTTTATTTTATTAGCAGGACAATTCAGAAATTCTAGACAAAGAGTGTTGAGAGATACAATACAAATAGTTTTGGGGATATGCAAAGATAGAATACTGAGTACAATTTCAGTAATAAAAAATAGCTGCAAAAAGACAAAATATTTTGAAAATGAAACTAAAATCAATACAACATAAAATATCAGCATATAGTATTTTATTTTTATTTAAAGAATTTTACAAAAAGGTGAATCACAAACAGACCTCAGAAGTGAAGTCGGTGAGCTGAGGCCATCATCAAACCACAATGAGCATTGTAACATTGGAACAGGAAGTCACTGGACTGTGAAGACCCAGCACTGCACTGCTCCATCAGAGGCACCAGCCGAAATGAAAGCAGTGGCCGTGTGACACACAAGTGGGAACAACGCCATAAACAAAAGTCTCAAAACTATAGAAATATTGTGACTGAAGCTAGAGATTGATCAAAATGAGAATACATGTGTGAGAAAGTGCTAGTAAAAACAGTTGGGACTCGTAGCGATTTATTTGCTAAATTGTGTTTCTAAAAGAGGAATGATATGGTAGTAACAAAAGTAATATTATAGTATCATTAGGCTGTGGCCTGAAAGCTGTGTTCATATAGATACAATCATTATATCAAATGTTTATATTTTTTTCACAGATTCAACTTGATATGTGACATAAAGGCAGGAAAACACAGATAGGAAAGAAACTCGGAGGTTGCGCTCTATAGTGAAAAAGCTAGTCCTAGGCAGAGCAGAAGAGTGCACTCAGGGGAGGCTGGGAGAAAAGGGTTGAAAAGGTGGGAGGGGAGGAGAAGTGAGGAGAGGAGCAAGATAAAGTCTTCGGGGACTTAGCACACTACAGCAGGTCAGCGATGAATTCTGCTTTCTCTCAAACGGATTTGTCTATACAGGGATAGAGGCGATGGGCAGCAGATACATGGCAGTATATATATGCGTATGTTTGGAGATGGATTGTATAAATCACATAAAGAGAAGGAAAAAGGTCATTGTGTTGAAAGTTACCAGAGGGGGGTATTTTGTGCAGGGAAATTGGTATGTGACAGAGGAAATGTAAACTGGTCTTGTGAGGGTGCGACCTCTGCACAGTGAAATAAAGAAGGAGACTAAATGGTCAGAAAACAGCCTATGGGAAGGACTTTGTGATGATGGTGGTTTAAAACACATAACGAAAAGATAATGGTGCTTGGGCCTGTTGGAAAGTCACTTCAGGGGCTAGACAGAACACAATTTATTTTAAGAGAAAACATTGTTACCTTTATTGTTATTAGATGAACATAATGCAAAAAATATGAGTTATATTTGGGAATTGCAGAGACTGTATTTGAGCAGGCTAATCACCAATAGTAGTGGTGAAGTCCTTTGAAAAGCAGGTGGGCATAGTAATGATAAAAGTAAATGTTTCAATTATAATGATAATAACATAGCATAACAATACAGATTTAACACGTACCTGTTTTGGAAAATAATAAGCTTGAGTTATGGAGGGGATAGACCTCTGATATAGAACATAAGGGGATGGCGCTTATAACTGTCCGATGTGGAAGCAGGAGTTGAAAGAGTATAAGAGCTGCCACCTGCTGGTCACATGGTAGAATACAGCAGCTGTCCTCAAAAGGAGAGAGAGAAAAAACGTTCACAACGGGATTCGCACACTAGAGGAGAGACGCAGGTTATAAAAAGAATAAAATGGCATTTTTTAATATAAGCCTAAAATTCATGTAACAAATAATGCAGTTTAAATCACTTATGTATCTCCAAATCCAAATACCAAAATGATGACATTATGGCTGTGGCCTTGTTGAAGAATAAATCGACAAATGTAAATGTAACATTCTCATGCGCAGCAGCCCATTAACGCAGAACTAAACAGTCCATAAAGCGACAAGCAGAGCCTTAACAGTCGACTGGGCCCAGTCACAGCTTATCAATGCTGCGACATTTAAACACTGGACATTACTCCAGCTCCATGCAAAAGCCAGTGCTATTTAATAACACTTAGGCTCTCCCACCTCACACACGGTGCATTTATGGTCCATTTCAAATACAGAATGAATCACAGTGATATGACCTTTGCTTTACGATATGTGCAAAGCAAATATGTGCAAATTGTTATAAATTCTTAATAAAAAAAAACAAACAAACTTTTGACTGACTCTTTCAAGCAAAAACAACTAAATCAGTGTGACAGAAATACATCTAAAATTATACAGAGGCAAAATATAACTTGAAAATCTTGAAAATTTAATGAAAAAAATCATCACTAAAAAGTTTCTGCTGCAGTTTTTTTATTGAATGAAAAAAAACATCTTCCTAATTTACACAGTTTTGCATGTGCACAGTCACTGTTTGCCATTTGGACCAGCAGATTTCAGCTGGTTGATCTTGCACAACTCTGATGATCGTAAAAAAAGGGGAGAAGACCTGAACTTTTCCAATACAAATATTGTGCAATTCCTCAAGTTCACTTTCTCAACTTCACCTGAAATAGCTGAATGTGCAGAATGAATGGCAAAATAAAATCCTTCAACTGTCAGTGACAGAACACGTTATACACAGTTCTCACAGACACAGGCTGCGGGTCCGACTTGTGTTTTGGTGTTGAATTGATTTTCTCTTCAAACTGGATTATTTAGCTGCTCTTGTTCTCCATTCCGAGCGTTACTATTTCATTTGTTCAGGATAGGGTCACCGGGAGAATCCTGATGGGCCAGAAATGTTGGGAATACAAAGAGAGCACATAAATGACAGCAAACTACATACAAAAGATATACTTTATGACACCCCATATGATGCAGGTATAGTTTCCTGATTTGTTCTAATCAAATATTGCATATTTAGGTACCCATTAAACAGTGACCAAAAACATGACTTGTAAGCAGGGCTGATGTGTGTTGCTGTAATCTGTTTTGGCAGACACAGACAGACACTTGTAACATTGTCTGGTGGACTGCTGCTGATTCAAAACAACGGGCAATAACTAAGTCTTACTGAAATACTTTTATTAATAAAAATGCCTTGTTGTAGTATTGCAGTGGTTTGAATAAATTACACTCATAATGCATTGCTTACCTTTAACCATTGAAATGATATTTGCTTCAGTGGATATACTTTCATTTTGATTTATATTGGTTTTGCATTGTTACTACTTTAGTCATTCTAAGACCCTTGCCTAACTCTACCTGGCCATAATGTGTTCACTATCAGCAGACCACCCACACAGCCTCAGTATCTCACCATGACGACTTGCCCCTCTTTAAACACTCTTCACTCCTCTCCTCTCAAATATTCCACTGTGGCACTCAGCCCTATCCCCTCTCTCCTATCCCCTCTCCCCTATCTGCTGTCCAGCGCAGGACCCCCCACACCAGTGCCAGATTGCCGCGCTGCTATCATCATCCCCTCCTCTCGGCTCCAATCCCCTGGTCACTCTTTAGGTTTCAAACTGCATTTGGCTGATCTATAGGGCAGCCCCTGGTAAATGGCTCTGAAGTGGTTTGGACAGTTGTAGACAGCTTGTTGGAAGGCCAGCTGCCACATATCCCACTTATTTATTCATCTCTACATTGATTAATGGAGAGAGGGGTCACAGGTCAACCTTTTATTGTAGAAGGAGCTTGACCCAAATGACAAATAAATCCCGTGTTTTTTCTGTGTGCTCTGATACCCAACTCTTGTTTGGACTCAAGTGTCAATAGTTAAATGGGGCTGAAGTCAGATCAGTCATTTTAGGACTATAGGTTTAACAGCAGTTTGCTTTGTCCTACAGCTAAGCATGTGTGAGGGATGGTTTTATGGGGCATTTATGGACACAGTTTGCAAAGAGAATTCACAAGTCTCACAGAATTTAAGCAGTATTATGTGGAAAGGCTTCACTATTACAGAAGTTCAATTTAAAAAGTGCAACTCATATACATAACAATATACTACTGTTACTATAGTAGTACTGTTGTACTTTGAAATGACAAATGATAAAACATTCACAGTTCATTCACAGTTTCTTCAGCTTTTTTCAATTTTCAATAGGCCTTGGGCAGTGGTGGAATGTAACGAAGAAAACTAGTAAGTAAAAGTAAAAGTAGTGTACTTAAGTCAAATCTAGTTTTTTTTTTAGGTATCTGTACTTTACTTATGTAAATCTTAATGTGGATACTTTTTACTTCATTACATTTGAAAGCAGGTATCTATACTTTCTACTCTACTACATTTTTGAACTAAAAAGTAAAAATATTTTTTTTATTACTATTTAAGACCTGCTGAAGAGGCTGAGGGGTTTATTTTTATTTCATAATTTGAGCAAACAAAAATTTACAAATAAAACCAGCCAGATCATTTAAATAGTTTCTGTTGAACCAAATTCAGTACAATCTGTATCAAAATCACTACATTTGGAGCTTTATTATAGATCTCAAAATAAAAAAAATACTTTTACTTTTTACTCTTTAAGTACATGTTGGTTTTTTGTTTTTTTTTGCTTCGGTATCTGTACTTTTACTTAAGTAACAAAATTGAGTACTTCTTCCACCACTGGCCTTGGGTTGGATCAATAAATATAAATATGAATCTTGTATGTAGTCAAAAATAATTCCAGATAATTCTCTAGATTTATCCAGGCTTGAGATTGGCACAAATTGTAGCTGTATTTAACCAAGCAAAAACAAACAAACATAACTCTTCATCATTAACTGGAAAGACAAGTGTCTGGTACAAGCTTTAGCTGATTTGCATGTAAGTAACACACCATAAGAGAACATGAGAACACTGGTGTATAGCTGACCGATGCGATTGTTATTACACTTGATAGCGTGTACGACATGGACATTCTGGACACAAAGAGCAGACGCAGGCCGGTAAATATTTGTATTTGAGCTTACAGTGTGCAGCCTGTCAACACCACGGGAAAGAATCCACAACCCCAGTGACCCCGCGCCCAGCATCACACACCTCTGATTGGCAGTAATGCTATTTAATCAAATGTCAAACAGCACAGGTTGGTCATACACAAGTGAACCTTTGAATCGCTGCTTCGCTGGAATTTATGTGAACCAAACAAAAATCCTGAACGGCGCACAAAACCACGCACACGCCCGGCCAATCCACCGAACAAGTCAATAATGTTGATATCACCAACACTTTTCTCTCCATTGTGTGAAGGGGAAACAGGGGGGAAAGTCATAGCTGCTACGTCTTGTTTATGTACTTGTCATTGACTGGCGGCCTGCGTTATATCGAGGGAAACGTTCGCACATTTCATAAAACTCCCTTGCCATTTCACAAATAATTGGCCAGTTCTCGCGCTGCTGAGCCAGTTGGTTGATTTTTTCCTGCCAGATCACTCCAGCTCTCTTTACTGCTGACAGAGTGTCAACGCGAGGATGACGGCAACAATAGACAGAATGTAGTGAGAGTGATTGAGATTTCACTTTTACACTGGACACAACAGCAAAATACCAAAGGCTGCTGTTTGCTACAACCGTGTCCTAAGACTGACTACGGACCATGTGCAAATATGAGGCTGTTTTGTATAATAATTTAATAATGAATTTTTTTAGTCCATTTGATCTAACCACAAAGCATACAAACTAGTTTAGTCTTCAGTGTATGCTCACAAATAAGTAGTACATCACAAAGGTTCACTTAATATGCAAGTCAAACATACAATAAACATAAAATAAACAACCAATTAAAATTAAAATTAAAATTAATTAATTATTTTTATTTGTAGAATACTTCCGTTTTTGGTGTTGTTTTAATATTTATTATGCCTCAAAATTAGCATTAGCATTAGCATTAGCATTGAGACACAAACATCTCTCTTTCTAAAGAAGAGTTAGAAGAGTCCTCCAGTGAAGTATTCATTTTATTTGTGTAGTGTTTAACATGTTGTCAGTGACATTCACCCACAGCTCCCTGTCCACTGTCTTATCTTTATATTTATTAATTTTAGCGTGAATTTGCAAAAACCTCATAGAGATACAACTGGACAGGAAGTAGTGACACTAACAGTGAGGTTGCCGGGAGCAATTGTGCACAGAGCCAATTATTATTGGCAGTGGTGACAAATTTATGGTTGAAAATTGTCAAACAATTCAAAATATTGAATAGTTTCACCATTACTGCTCCATTAGACTTAAATACTATTGTATGCTCGAGCCACTTCCATGCCTGTATAAATGAAGAATGCATTTGGAATATGCAAATCTCTATAGAGAGAGGGAGGATATAGCTGTACTGAACTCAAATGTTTTTGGTTGACTTCTGTACTCATGTTGAGCGGAGTCAAAGTCACATGCCACAGAAGTGCTGAGCTCAGAACAAATTAGAACCAAGTGGTTTGAAGCATGTTTTGCTTTCTTCCCAAGGCCCACTTCTTTCATTATCTACTCATTTGTTCCTGTCCCCAAAGTGGCTCATACAGCGCTGCACACCCATTTTCAATCATTGAAACTGTCACTAAAAATTAATTCAAAACACAGAAAACGGAAAGGTCTGTCCTCACCTGCGCAGTCACTAGAGCTGAGAAAATGAAACTAAAGCCCTGACTTATGATTTTAAAAGTTGGAAATCAAACAGCTTTCTGTAATTGACAAATTCATTTATATACCACAACCCGACCAAACGTGGTAAAACATCCTCCATCTGTCTTAATGAGTGTGTGATAATCTGGTGGTCGAAAGGGCCATAGTGGAAAGCTGGCAGCCACCCCTCTGTGAGTCTGCCCCTGGGAAGCAGTGGCCACAGTTTTTGATTATGTGAATGAATAATACAACATCAGTATAAGACCAGTAGATCATTATTTAAGACAAGGCAGGAGAGACTTTATTTTACTTTCACATTTGTAACATGCAGTTGAATTCATTTAAAGGGCCCGTATTAGGCTATTTTCTGATCTATGTTATAATGTTGTTTCCTCATCACAAACAGTCCTGGAGTTATATTTTGTTTCATTCACACATGCTTAACTCACATACCCTGTATATTTACAGGAAACACTTGTTCTACCTTGTGATGTCATGTGGTAATACAAGAAGTGCTCCACTGTGTTTTTAAACTCCATACACCTTCACTAGAATAATTTGGATGATTTCAGCCTTGAAATGAACTAAAGATAAAAGGAGCTGTTAACTTGAAAACTACTGCTTCATCAGACGGTGGAACAGAGCATTTTGAGCTTTGGAGATGTAGACAGACTAATAATAAAAATTACTCAAACGTGTGAATGAAACAAAACACAAAGGTATGTTTTTTGAGGAGGTAACAATATTATAACATGGCTTAAAGCTCACACAAATCCATTTTGTGTAATGTAGGGCCTTTAAAGTGTGCATTTAATATTGGTGTATCATTATGCTGAAACAAGACTATATATAATGTGTTTTAAATACATTAGACAGCCATTGCTTATTCATGCTTATTTTTCATAGTTTTAGAATAGCCCGATAGTCACGTTATCTCATCAGGAATAACTCTTCTTAGATTCTTACACCTAAAGCCTATAGTCTATATACTTTTTATTATTATTATTTTTATTTTAAGAATTCTTCATGCCAGTTTGCACATCATTGTTGCTATTACTTTACTAACGTCCCAAGGTGTTATTATGGTTATACATTTAATGAAACCTAAAAAGCCAGAATCTGCCCCATACAGAGCTTACACACACACACACACACACACACACACACTTACACCCACAGCCTTACACGCAGTATTTAGTCCCATCTAAAAGCCAAGGAGTTAAATGGCTGTGTCAGTGGCCCTCAACCAGCAGTAATAAAATACCTCCAGTGTGCATTCTGATCAATGGAGGAGAGACGAAGACAAGCTGCCAGGGTTAATGGGCCCCACTCCACTTAAATACCATACCAGAGACTCTGGGGAGAGAGAGGGGGAGAGTGGGCAGACGAGACAGGCCAGGCGCAAAAACCTCCACTGGAAGATGGGAAAAAATGGATAGAGGATGATACTAAACACTACGGACTCAATAATTCAAGACGGATTCCAAATGGCAGTGTAAATGATTTGATAAAATGTTTAAATTTTAGTTAAGTCCATGCAATTTCCAACCCAATTATAGCATAAATATACAATTTGTCCGTTAGCTTGCGCGCAACAGTGTGTGCGTATCAGGGTGCATTACGGTACAGTGCACAATTTCACTGCTCTTAAAGTAAGCCGTGTGTTGCCTTTCTGGAGCTGGAGGCAATTGAGTGTCACTTGAAGGGATTTCCTCTCATTGGATTGCCAATAATATTCACAGTATGAGCGGCGGGACATGGCAGAGGATTTTAGCTGCACGGGGGACACTGACAACACGAGCTACATTTTAGGGTTTCTGAACGGCAGATGGGATCATAAAGATTTTTTTTGTATTTAAGTAACTTAAATTATTGTCTTACTATAATGAAAATGCTATAGACATAAGGTCCATGTTCAAATAACAAAGCTTCAGCTCTTAACAAAAAGTGCAAACAGTGATTGAGACCCATCCCTTACCTCACCTGTTCAAAGTTTTCTTCCATGACTGATCAGGTCTATAATATTGATTTGAAGCAAAACTATACTAAAATTTGATTGAAAATAAATTTGATTGACATAAAAGAACACAACGAATATGGCATTTGGTGTGCAATATAATGTACAGTGTCCTGCTGTTCATCAAAATATTTACTGTCAAAAATAGGTCATCGTAGAAAAAAATGACCAAACTCTGGTGAATCATCTTTGAACAACGATAACAATATTGATCCAAAATGTCCCTTTGTAATGGAGAACTTTATTCCTGTTGTTTATGGGGCCACCATGTCAGTATTATAAGATATGGTGTGTAAAAATATTAGATAAAGATTATTCACTCACATTTACAAGTAAAAGTTGGAACATAGCAACCTCACCCTCCTCTGAAACATGCGGCGCTGCTCTGTTTGAACTTGGGTTCAATGGTGGATCTGTGTATCTGTGACCTCTCTTTCTATAGGCACAAAGTGGGGCCCGACTGCATCAGGGGTAAAAGCAGCGGGCAAATTAAATCAATGGGATCCCCACTGGCAGATGGCTCACTTTAACACTCAGTTAGCCTTTAGATAATTGAGGCGTTGACTGTGCGTTGGCCGTAAAAAGAAAAAAAAAGAAAACGCATGGCTTGTTTATATGTTTCAGCAGAACAGATCAGCAGAGGTTAAATAAATGAAATCCCATTTGTCAGAGAGAGAGAAACCCCTGGTAATAATAAATGCCCTCGCACACCCCTCCCCTCTGCAAACAACGCGCTGTTTGGCCTCATAAATAGGGAAGGAGAGGAGAGATGTTCCCCACTCGCCCCAGACAGCGGCCACAACAGCACCGTGCCACTGATACGCTGGTCCTGGCTAATGGAACGCCCCTGCCTTCACCCGCTCGACGCTTGTTTTTGGGCCCTCCTCCCTCCTGCATGCGCTGTGATAAGTAGCAAACCAGCGAAGCCTGTAATTACAATCTTACCGAGGAACCCTGGCCCAATCTGTGTATAAATCTCGCCATCCAATTACAAGATGTAATAATTTTGCAGTCAAGCTGGTAATGAGGTCTAATACTCATGCATGTGATAATCCCCCCTGGATGCTGACTCTATCAGATGTTAGCTTTGTAATTATACTGGCAGAAAATCATTATTTCATGTTCAGCAGAAAAATGAGCTTGGTGGGGGGAAGTTAATTTTCTCTCTGCTCTGTGAAGCATGGACTAAATTTTAATGATCTAATCATTACCCTGACGATCCGCGCCTGCAATTGACCCATGTTACTAGTGTGAGGCAACGTTTAAAAGTCCCTGATACGCAGTAAAGCCTGCCAGGTAGGAGCCTTTTTATTTAGTAATTATGCCACAATAAAACTATTATGCTAATGATACCCAAATCGATATCTTTCTTCCACAGTGCCATTTAACTGTTTCATGCAACATAAATTACAAATTTAACTGTACGCTGTTAACATTTCCACGTTATTGGGTAGTCTTCTAATCTTTTCGAAAGCCAGTATGTGTGTGTCTCTAGGAGCTTGTCCTTTATAGGGGCGGCTATCAAGCGCAAGAGAAAATTTTGTATACATGTTGGTATTCATGTTTCCTCCACCTGTGTACAACACAACATCTTTTTCAATGTGGCAACAAATGTAGTCTTTTCCCCTATTACTTTTACTCTAGTCAAACAAGTGACTAACCATTTCATTCAAAATAAAACAACAGGCTTCTTACAGTGCCTAAGTCACAGGAGTGCTTCTATCACGGCATCTACACTGAAATGAACATTCAAAATATATCTGCACTTTTACAGGAATAATTTAGCTAAAAGCAAAATGATTTGTAATAGTTATTGGTAAATTCATAACACCATCAGATATGTTGCTTTTGGAGAGAGTTGGGGTTATACAGGTGACCACTGGGGCGCCGTAGAGCAGGCGTAGTGCAGTGATAAAACCAGAACAAGACAACAGGATGCTCCGAACACGACAGCGGGCGACAGCAGCCTCAGCAGCAGTGCACTGTCAGTGAGAGGAAGCGGCTGTGTGCTGATAACATCGGAGCTCAGCTGTCCACAGGTCAGGGCTGCTGCAGAGCCAGATATGGGTCTAATACAAATGATTGATTATAGCGCGATGCCCTATACTGTCTGAAACATAGGGAATTATTAAATACATGATCGGTGTCTTTCAAAAGTTGTTTTGATACATATGAAGGTTTTGTATCCGGGGGGCAAAGGTTAGGCTTTCTGATGATGTCTGATTGTGAATGCTGCTAAATGTCAAATTATAAAGTGTTATCTTTACAGGTGTGATTTCAAACAAAAACACAGCGCACATAGGAAGTGACAACAGCCTCAGTGCAGCGATACAGACCGCTGATATTGTTTTCTGCTCTCTGTATGTTTCTATACAATGTTTTTGTCGTGACACTTTAAAGCTAGTTTTATCTACGTGACAATGATACCAGACTATTTAATATTCCACATTCCACTTTTCCCGTTATCACTTTGTAAATACCAAGTGGATGTGTATGACACTGAATTTATCTCCTCTTAGTAGAAATAGTCTGTGTTTGATACAATCTGTACATGGCCTTTTTTAGTTGTTTTGTATGCAAGTTGATATTAAAGCATCCACAGTCCTATTCCCAATGCATGGCTCGAGACAACAGTGCATAAAATCGGGCTTCTTATCGCACATTTGATATGCACAAATGTAAAGAGTGTGGAGCTTGCGCGGTGCCCTTGACACAGTGGCTCTGCACATGCACAGCCCTACAGTCTAAGCAGATTATGGTTCTGTATGTGGTCCCAGAGTACTGCTGCCTGAATCAGCATGCACTGAGCACCGGGCTGTGCCTAACCTTTTTCTAACATGATGGATGTGTATTCTAGCACAAAGTGATAAGGGTCATTATTTGATGATCATCCATCCAGTGTATAGCATACAATTATAAGCTCCAGCAAATCAGGTGTATAATAACAGCAGCATGGAACCATATACGCAGGAAGAGTAAACACTTTTAATATACGCTTACTCATTTTTAATGTTTCACACAAATATTATCAGTGATAAGATAACAACGGCATTAGCATTTTTTCTATACAAAAAAATTAACATATTTATTGTACATACATATTATATTATTGTAATACATATTATTAATTCCTTCATCAGGACAACTGTGTGTAAAAATATCAGATTAGAAATTAGGTTTCTTGTTATGGAGTCATGAAGATAACACAAAGCCCTCTTGAATCATCTTTATGGTTGAAGTTGAGTATTGTTGACCCTATCTCGCAATGACACAAAATATCCAGATACAGATAGTATTCTTGTTCAAAAAGCTTGGAGAGAAAATGTCCTCAAATATACACAGATTACTTTGATAATAAGTCAAGTATGTAGAGTTAAAGTGTTGCTGCTTAAGTGTATCAGTATATAGAAGTATAACTGTCACGTGAAATTAATGATTGGCTATTTTGATTTCAGAAGGTGGCGTCATTGCGGCCCTGTCCTCTCTCCATCCTTCCCTCTGCTGCCATTATATGTATTATCTTTATGCTGGCCCATCTCCGGACACAAACGCTTCTTGTTTCGCCATTTTAAAGCGATCTAATCAGCAGTGTGTTCAACAAGAGTGGATCTTTTATGCATTGGGTGTTAGGACAAGCAAATCACCGCTGTAGATCAAGCGAATAAACAACTCCGCCCTGATTCAATTACAACAGCTGGGCCCTGGCCGCTTTTATCTGCCGTCGACATCGTTTCAATCAAAATGTAAAATAATCCAATCCAAGAGATGCAATAGAGGAGATAGGATACAGACTGCTGAGTTTAGTTGTTTTATTTAAAAAATACATGGCGTCGTTGCATTTTCTCCACTGCTGCTCTCTTTCTTTCTGACAGCTATCAAGAAGTTCCCATTCCCGAACTCTATTACCTTGTGTAATAGCATTCAAAGGCGAAATGAAAGGGAAGGAGAGGATGAGATTGTTCGGGCTATATTTTTATTACTGTTTTCCAGGCTAGTGCACTTTTATTTGTTTAATTAATGCAAGCATCAAATTCTTCTTGTTCTGTCGTCAACTCTGTCGTCCATTGTCAGCCAGTGCAGTTACTGTGTTGAGATCATAGTCTGAAGGGAATGGAGAAGTCGTGCAATCCCATATTAATAGTGGGTTAATGTAAATGTTTTCATACTAAGTTATGGATTTGACGGCAATAGGATACAGGCCACTGCACTTTAGCCCCTTTTAATTAAGCTAGCAGGATGCGCGGCAGTACAGATTTGAAACAATCGCTGTAGAAAGGACGAAGGAGAGGAGTGATTTCTCTCAATAATAATGTTGGAGGAAATTGAATGTAGTAGAATGTAGAACAATGTTAATAATGCAGCCTGTTCTATCTACAACAATGTAATCTAATAAAAAGCAATTAATGTAGGACACAGGCCACTGCACTTTTTACTCATTTAATTACCGTATTTGCAAGGAGTAGAAAATAAAGCTCTAATAAAGAATTACACCTCCTCCATTGTTTTTGGGCACATGAATGGGCAATGATGCACAAACTGTTCCATTCTGTTTGAAGAAAGGCCATTTTGAAAATTGATGAACTTAATATTTTCTTATTATGAATTTTATGTACAAGTGAAAATAAATAAAATAATAAATAAAAGTAACAGGCTTCAAGTTTATATTTGTCCAAACTGAGAGTTAAAGGTCCCATATTACGCTATTTTCTGATCTATGTTATAATGTTGTTTCCTCATCACAAACATAGCTGGGGTTATGTGTCGTTTCATTCATACCTGTTTAACACACAAATCCTGTATATTTCTTCTCTCACGCAGAAAACACTCAGTTCCACCTTGTGATGTCATGTGGTAATACAGAAAGTGCTCCACTGTGTTTTTAAACTCCGTACACCTTCACTAGAATCATTTGGATAAATTCAGCCCTGGAATTTCCAATCTCTTCTGAACTAAAGGTAAAATATAGACGTTAACTTGAAAACTGCTGCTTCATGAGAGCATAAGGTGGCACAAACCATTTTGAACATGTGTGAAGAAAAGAAAAAACAGCTCCCCCCAGTATGTTTTTGAGAAAGTAACAGTATTCTAACATGGCTTAAAGCTCACAAGAATCACATTTGGGTAATATACGACCTTTAATCTAGTTCTGGGGTAAATCTTGCATAGACAATGATAAAAAATTATGAAGCTCCTGCATTTACACTACTTCTGGATTTACTTCTACCGAACTGGACTCTATGGGGAGTTTGGATGTTCTCCCTGTTTCTGGGTGGATTTTCTCTTGATACTTTGGTTTCCCCCATCAATCTATAACACAATGGCCTAATTCTCCAGCTAGGTACTCCTGACAAGGATCCTAACTCAAGATCTGTGCAAAGTTCCCAAAGCGCAGAAGTGTGGCCAGTCACACCTCCTCACAAGTTGTCCCAATAGCACTGAAAAATGGGCTATCGGCATTTACCTATGGGGACTGTAAAGTATATTTCAGTTACCGTAAGGGCGACAGGAGCTCAGTTGGTAGAGTGTCTGTCCACTGATCTGAAGGTTGGCGATTCGAATCCTGCTCTCTACATAAACATCATTGGTTGAGGGGTCAGATCTACTGACCCACAGGTTGGTGGTGCGATTCCAGCTCTCACAGATGAATGCTGTTGTTGTGTCCTTGGGCATGGGTGAGTGGTTTCTTGATGTAAAGTGCTTTGAGTGCCTTGAAGGTGGAAAAGCGCTATAAAAAATGTGACCATTTATATCAAATCACAACAGATACAAAAGTCTGATCAGGAGGGCCTTGCGTTTACACTCAACATTACTTTTATGATAATATCCATAAAAGATAATAACAATAAGACAAAAAGTATTCTGTATTTTGCAAATGAACTCATTCAGTTAAAGGGTTAAGTGTAGCATTTCATTCATTTCCTTCCTCTTGGGGTGTATTTGCTTGCTTTCTCTTGCTGCATGTAGAATATCATAAAATGTGCAACTTACAAACTTATGCTACACAGAAAAATCTCTTAACTCTTAATTCCAACATCAGCTCTGGCATATACAATTTGTTGATACTGATTTATGCTTCTTTGAATGAAACAGAAACTAGTGCGACCTCACCCACCCTGTTGACATTTGCAGCTCTGTACCTGCACATATTGACTAATGGCATATCGGTAATATTATGCATAAAACTCCCCTTTTTATTGAAATGTCCCGCACCTGGTTTCCTCCTCTTTTACACAGTGTTGTAAAGCTTATAGAGGTTTAAGGAGAAAGCAGGGAGGTGTACACTGGCGTTATTCTGGGTCGCTCACACCAAACAAGCATTTTATAATTCATCACTTGGCCATGACAGATGAGACCTGCTGGAGAATATTAGAAAATGTCTCAAATCTCATATATATGCTAATGGTATGCTCAGACTGGGTTGGATAGTATAGGCCACTTTTTGAATCTCTTGCTACTACACTAGCACTGAGTAAAAGTGGAGGAGACAAGTCATTGCACTTCAATAATTTATGATCAAACATCTGAGTCTGAGCAGCTGAATGGACATAAGGTAGCGGGGAGGAGAGGTTATCGTTTATATCACTAAAGTGGCAATGTAATAAAGATGTAACTGAACAAATGTAATTCTCGTTCACCCTTCTTGTCAAGTCTGAGTTTGTCAAAGTTCATTTAAGTGAAAACAGGTTTAAAACATGTGCTTTGATTAGGGGGATAGTGCAATTTCAAACATCAGATGCCCTTCCTGACATAATTATTCCTTTTATCTGGGCTTGCTTATGTATGTTGTGAATAAATTGAAGTAGTTCAAAAGTTGGAAGAAGAGCCATCAGGCTGGAGTTCTAATGCAGGAGAAGTTTATTTACCATCAGTACAAGAGCCAGCACCCCAAGATGTGAACACTCCTTATAGTATTGTCCATTCCAGTCTAGTCTAGTCCAGTCTGGCTTTGCTTCCATTGTAGAGAGTATTAAAACTCTGGTGACGCAAGTCATTAAAACTCTGGTGACGTAGGTCAAGATAACAAGGACTGAGCTGGCAGTGAGTGCCCTGGGTACATCAGAACAGTGCATATGTCAAATAAAAGTATCTATTGCTATTTTGGTATAGCCACAACAAAGACAACTGCCTGGTTTCATGTGTTTACCAAGTTAAGAATTAACTTCTTAGAATTCATAATATATTTGAGTAATAATGGTCTAACAACCAGTCAATATATTTTGCACTTTGAGTTTGTACAGGCAATAAAGCTTATTTCAGATCCATTAAGACCATTATACCTCTATCATAATTGTAGATTTTTTTTTGATTGTTGTTACAAATGATTGTTTGTGTATCCAGTACACCCACATGTTAATTTAGTTTAGGGCAGTGCATACAGCCCTAGAATGCAGTCACAGACTTTTCCTCCATATCAACAGACAATAATTGTTCATTTCACACTGCTGCTCATTGTTTGTTTGTCGTGATTTATTTGGATTGCAGTTTTATTTTTCTCTCTTCCTCCCTTCACTCGTCTCGTCCTTCCTGTTGAGAAGACTTGTCTTGTCGTATAACTGACAACACTGACACTAAATTATTACACGTCATTACACTTTGTAAATCACAATTTAGCCGGGCTGAGGGAGCGGCTTCTCCGGTGTGCGCTGGGTAATGAATACTGTCTCCTCCACTTTACATCCAGAGCCTCGCCTCTCCACACGGGATAGAGAGCTACTACTTCTTTGACGTGTTCTTTCTATGTCATCAACTCTGTTTTGAAGACATGGTGTTACATTACTGATAATCTCAATATGGCATAGTGATTGATCTCATTTCATGTGTTAAGTATATTCATGATCATTTGTGTATATTGCACTGGTCCTAAGCCTTGAAAACTAAAGAGCTGAGGGTTGGGAAGTTTAGGTACATGCTATTCTACTGTTTTCCCAAGATCAAAAATACATTTACTCATTTAAAGTTTATGTAATTTGGTAATTTTTAGCGAAATAAGACTTTGTGTTTAAGAAAATATAAAAGGGGAAGCACATCTGAGGATTGAAAGGGTATCTGAGCTATTCTCTCAACTAGATTAAACAAAAGATTTTGTGACGTATGTTATAACATATCTAAAAGGGGAAGCACATCTGAGGACTGAAAGGGTGTCTGAGCTATTCTCTCAACTAGATTAAGCGAAAATTAGATTTTGTGACGTATGTTATAACATATGTTTATTGTCACAACCTTCTTTTATTACATTTTATTCAACCCTGCAACATGTGCCATGGTAAAATGATCCCAGTGTGACCTGCTCCATGTTAATTAGTGTTATTAAAGTAAGTGTAAATTCTGGTTATAGTCTAGTTTAATGATCTCGAGATTTTATGAGAAAATAACACTAACTCGATCCTCCTCCTCTATCTGCCCTCTCTCATCTCGTCTCAATGCTCTTTACTTAACATGCAGGCCTCCCTCTGCCCGCTCCAATGTGCCTCTGTGGGGGAATGATGATGAATCGTTTGGCTGCAAGGAAGCAAAATATATCAAGTCCGACTGAGTTTGGGGAATTGGCTAAGTACTCCTGCACCTCATAATCGCTTTGAGCCTGCATGGGAGGACCTCTTCATTTAGAAAGTAGCCATTGATTAATGCTCTTTTAACTGGACGAGGCAGGGGAAAGATGGAGAGGCAATAGAACCAAAAGGGACTATATTCTGGTGTGGATATGGCAGAAATAGTGGTATTAAAGGGGACTTCCTGCATTATAATTGTTGTGGCAGAGCCGGGAGCGTCTCACCAGTCAGATCTTCATGGCTATAAATCATTGCAGTTTGGCCTCTCTTTGACACCAATTGCCGCCTGTCCCTAAAGCCTACATAAACCCCTGTAGGTCTGAGCGGAGCGCCTTAAATTGGTCTTGTCTGACAAGCAGCTGAGCAGATTCTGAAGTGGATTAGCTACAATAATGAATATAAGGAACCATAAAATATATAATGTAGCAGATAAAAATGTGGAGACATTATTTGACCATGATGGGAATGTGGTTTTTTTTCACTTTTATGAGCATTTATTTAGAGCACAATTTTGTCTTATTTATTATATGCTCACATTTTTATGAAAAAAAACAATCCAAATTCAATATCTCATATTTTAATATGCACAGTACCACAATGAAATCACACAACTTTTTCACTCCTTTTTCATTCCGCTGCTGTTTTTTAGTTGCCCAGTGACATAATCTGGATTAAGCAAATGTTAAAATTTGATTATTTTCTTGATTTTTAATAAAATATATTTATATGTTGTTTTTACACCAGATCATGTTCTTGAACTTTTCTAACATTTGCCCCATCCAAATCATGGTGTATATTGAAATAAAAGTTCCCCTGAAGTCCCTCCTCGGGCTCAGGTCACACACTGTCATTCTGGGGTCACAAAAGGATGTGTCTTTCTGTTACAGTCCGTGGACTAAGGACCTCTGATCTCATTAGGACTCACTAATTAGACCGTGTCACTTCTCTTCACAGGGGCGGGGACTCAAGCACTAACTCTGGCTCACAATCTTCCAGTGCTGTCGAGTTATAATTGAGTAGAGGTATAGAAATATATAGTATAGTTTGAATGGAACAGGTGCTGGGCCAGTTAAAGCTCAAAGGTGAGCAAAACAATTATACACCATTTCTTAACATGTAAGGCTATGTTTCATCTCAATAGAAACATCAAATATTATATATAGTCATATTTTGCATAATTTATCACATAATTGTATTATCACTGGAGAAATTATATAATAACCGAAAGGACAAGATCGCGGATACAAGCGATCGAAATGAGTTCCCTCCGCAGGGCAGCTGGGCACACCCAATAGAGGAGCTCGGAGTAGAGCCACTGCTCCTCCATGTTGAGAGGAGCCAGCTGAGGTGGCTCGGGCATCTGTTCCAGATGCCTCCTGGACGCCTCCCTGGAGACGTGTTCCAGGCATGTCGACCGGGAGGAGGCCCCGGGGGAAGACCAGGACACGCTGGAGGGACTCGGCTGGCCTGGAAACGTCTTGGGGTCCCACCAGAGGAGCTGGAGGAAGTGTCTGGGGTGAGGGAAGTCTGGGAGTCCCTGCTTAGACTGCTTCCCTCTCAACTTGACCCAAGATAAGCGGAAGAAAATGGAATGGAGGAAAAAATGGAAACAGGTCCTATGAAAGCTCTTGTCACTCCACACTGGAGAACCAGGGCTTTTTTTTGAAAATCTAAACATCAATTTGAATTGTTATTGTCTGTGATGGCGCATGCAGAATAAAAGGCTGTTATTTATTCCAAAAAGATACACAGTGTTGACCATGTTCCACTTCAGTAGAGGATGATGCGCAGAGCCAATGAGGTGACATTTTGAAATCTATTTTTCTAAAGGTAAAACTTTCCAGTGCTTGTCTCTTTCACAGTGCGCTGCTCCCAGATTGACAGGTAGCTCTCCGGGTTTGCGACGAGGCTTTGAAAGGAAATTTGCTTGGCCGACTTCTTTTTTTATTTTTTTTTCACCTGCAGCAGCAAGATGGCCCGGCGAGTGGGAGAGACACGGGGGACCAGACTTGAAAATGGCAGTGTCAATTAAATATCACTTTCAATTTCCTTGTTTTATGATCCCCGGGCTACTAAGCACCAATAATCCCCCCTCAGCAGGCCCTCCTACCTTGTCTTGAGGAAGATTGATTACACTTGTCGCCTCCTATAAAAAAGACATTTACATGAAAATAAGAAAACAACTTCTTTGTTTGCATGGAAGTGAATCAAGGAAAAAAAAGCAATTCCCAATTTGATTTTCATACAAAGGCGAAGGCAGATAACAATCTCGAGGCGTCTCATCTGAGTGAGTTTTAGAGGTAGAGCAGAGACGGGGGGCATAGGCGTATGTAGATTGAATAAAGCTGGCAAATTATTTTTATGCAACATTGATGGATGTTGTCTTCACTTGCACAATGAAGATGTTTCCGATTGTGAGCCGGAGATTGCTTTGGACATGTGTGTTACATGCGGTGTATTCTGGCTTTTTCTGCCCCTGAATGAACATACACACACAAACAACTGATGGCAGTATTACATACCTCTATTTCTGTGGGCCTTGCTTTTAAAATGTAAAAATATATTTAGTAGTCATTTGTAAAAGTTATTTATATTGGTAATACGTTACAGTCTCCGTAAGGAATATTACATAAATAAACCACATTAAAAAAAACCCAAACACCATCCCGATAGAGTCTAGAAACACTACAATGTAATATTTGGCAGTACACATGCTAATTTCTGCTTGCCCTAAATATATCCCTTCACTATTGTCGTTGTTGTCATCATGAATCGCTCATTAATCACTGCTGCGTATTTACTGTATCTCCAAATTAAAATATTATTTTGTAAAATTGAAATTAAATTGAAATTATATATTTTTAAGTAATACTAAAATAAACCAAATGTACTCCACTATCTTTGTGTTAACCAAAATGAGGAATGTGCTATTTGTGCATTCCAGTGTGTTTTTCTATATTTCCGAAGACACCTCTGAAATGTAGGAGGGTTATTTTCCACACAACACTGCCTTGCTGTGGCCACTCCTGAGGCAGCCGTCTCCACATAACTGATTCCTTTATAACTGATACCAATACAGTGTATGTAGACAAACTATATGTAGACTGTACTCGACTAGATAAACTTGGATGTCTTCTGGAGATATAAAAGACAGTATAAAAAGCATGTATAGAGGGACAGGGTGAAGTCAGTTTGCCAGCAGGAGGAGCTAGGAGCTGCTGGGTCAGATTGGGTCGTAACGGATTACACTGGCCTTTATCAGATAGAAGTAAAGGTATTGCTCACCCCATATGTCTGTGCATATATGGTAAACAGTGAAGAGAGATTAGCTTGGACCAAATCTCCCCCCTGCACCTTTAGGTCCTTTGTCAGTGCCACAGAGGGTGTGTTTGTGTTCGGAGCATGTTTGCACAAGAGTGTCCAAGTCCAGTAATTCGTGTCTCACATGGTCTTTCTGTGCGTTAACAAGGTCAGTGGACTAGTGTGAACAAGCCACACACACACATCGAAAGACATACATCCGGGGAGCCCAACAGTGCCGTATTGTGGTCTCTCTGTGCAGGGAGATAAGCTACAGGCCGCTAATACCGCACATAAGACACTAATAAACAAACAGTGTTTAAATTGGGCTGAAAGGAATCAGTGATGCATATAGGAAGCACCCAGCAGCTTCAATGACTTAATCTGCCTCTTTGCTATTGTACAATTTCACATTAGCACAAGAGATTAATGGGAAAGGACAGAGGGGAATAGGTTTTACATACAGACGAAACATGGATATTTCTTTTGAAAAAAAAAAAAAATCTGTTTTTGATATTTTTATGAGATCACTTTTCAAATGTTGATTGATGAAAAAATATTTACACAACAATTTTAGCTCTGATTTTCAACTAATGGCTTTGTTGCAAATAGCCGTAGTTTTTATGTGTATGTATTGATGTGTACATCATTGTACACATATTTGTTCAAAATAATAATCTAAAAATCAAATCAATTTGAGAGGAACCAGTGATCAATTGTGAAGAGTTTGATCCCAGAAGTTCAGCACAGCAGTACAAGAACACGCAGGCTCAGAGACTTGTGAAAAGTATTAGTCAATATGCCACTGGAGCACACAAGCAGAGTTCTTCCGCAAGGCAATTCATCAGGTTTTTCCCAGAGCCCTCCTGGGTCAAGTTTTTATAGTGCCTGTTTAGTTTCCAAATGCTCTTTTCTCTCACTCCCTCTCAGCCGCACTATAGTGTCCAAACTTGTCTACATTTGCTCCTCATGTTTTTGTGCATGCTGGATGTCTTTTTAAACCCACCAATCTCAAATAAGTCTTTCTTCTTGTTTTGTCGGCCCATATTCACTGTTTTCATGAACTCTGACCTCCGCCATGGCAACAGCTCCAAAAATGTTAACATTGATTGACAGGATTAAAAAGGCCCCCTTCCCTGGTAGGCATTTCAAACACTTTGGGAACAATGGCGGCTTGGTGTGATTGAATTAATGAGCTATTGCCGACTGTCAAAAGAGCACACATATTTTACATAAACCTGATTATCTTTGCATGGCAGAAAGAGAAGAAAGGAGGAAGAGAGTGAGGGAGGAGAGGGGAAAAAGAGAGATTTGGATTTTCACTGGGCATCTCCAAAAGACAGCATCAAAGTGTGCTGGGAGATGGTGGGGGTGTTCCAGAGTAGTGATGTTTTGGCTTGGCCTGCACCCTTATGCCTGCTCCTCTGCTTAGCATAAACCAACCATAGGGGCTTTAACAAATCTATTCAAGGAGCGTGGGGCCCCCGAACAACATACTTTTTCACAAGCCGACACCCCCAAGCAGCGAGATGTGTTTGTGGGGTGGGGAGTGGGTAGCAGCAGCCATTGTTGTTCAGTGTCTGTCCGACCTCCAGCCTAAGGCAAGGCTGCAGACTTGCCCTTAGTGAACCCCACCGAGTGACACCCTGGGCTGACTGCCAAGAGGCCTGCTAATTCTACACACCCATTGGGACAGGGGAATGGAGTGGACATCTGTAGAAGGATTGTGGTGCTTGTACTGAACTTTTAGTGAGGTGCCCTGACTCACAATGCTATAGTTCAGTAAAGTGGACTCCAAAAGTAATTTGTAATACTCGAGGTTCTCTTTCGATTTGATATACTTCATTTATCGCACAACAATATATATGTGTTTTATTATTTTTAATACTACTTGGCACATACCAAAAAGGGACACTATGATTGCCTGAAACTGCTATGAAGATAAAGTGAGGTCACAAAGGGAGAAGTACTAAATAAACTGTCAAACAATTATCAACACATATCCAGTAAACTAGACTCATTGAAAACGTTGTTCCTGGCTTAGCTTAGTAAAGTGATATAGTTTTGTTGTTGTAGTAGGCTTAGAAACAAAATACACATTTATTACACTGAGCTAGTATAAAAGTGTTCAAATGGTATAGTCCAGCTAATCCTTTTGGCTGTTCCCACTTCTATCAATTCACTCAATCCTCTGCTCTTCCCACATTTCCAAGTCAGCAAAACTTGTGTCTCTAAACTGGCAGTGTTACCTTCTCTGCACTAATCCGCCATAAGAGCTGATGTGTAGGCTGTTCTTCCAGTGTTTTTTTAAAGCCTCACCAGCTGCAGTTTGATTTCTCAGCTTGTCAAAAGTCATCTTTGTTAGTTCTCTCTCTCCACTAGAATGAATGGTGGCAGATTAGGGGTAAAAAAGGCGTGTTCTTGTATGGAGCTGTAGGTGGGCTTTGCCTCAAGTGTGTTTTTGTCCAAAGAAAAGACAAAAATGCAAAACATTACTTGAGGGGCCTCTGAGAAGCGTTAGAAAACCGCACATTACTCCAGTGGCCTGCATTGTCTCACCTACTTAAAGCCTACCCTATCAGATGCCTACAGATGCCCTCCCACCCGCTCCTCCGCTGATGCCTCGAGAGCCTGCGCACAAAGATACAAATTGTCCCTCGTGCTGTGAGGTTGCTGGAACATAAATTGGGGCGAGTGGCATTGTTGTCACTGAGTAATATACTTAGCATTATTCATAAAGCAGAGAGGAGGAGATTAAAAGGTGTTGGATGGGGTAAAGGAAAAACAGGGCTCCAATGCAGAGCTGACACGCCAGTTACATATGGCCTAATGTGGGTTTTTATCTGCGCCAATTGTCAGGAATATATATCCCTGAGGCTGTATCCACCATGGGCGTCATTGTAGCGATATGAACAAAACAAATGACACACGTAATAATGTATTAGGATCAGATTAGGAGCGCGCCGAGGCAAATTACAATGATGGAGCTTATTACTGTTCAAGTATAGACTCAGGATGTGAATTACAATGTTTTCTTTGTATTTCTTTGTCTTCTTTTGCAATGTACCCTGTGAATATGGCAGACTGTTTCATGATTGATTTTTCATTTGTTAAACACTACGAATAGCCTATTCTTTCCCATTTTCATTATGGCCAGCAAACTCATTGAAACCTCCTGTCTTATTTGGTGTTAAAACTTGAAAACAAATCTCTGTTTGTAATAATTTTGTGTGTGTTTTGTGAGAATCTGACAGAAATCTAGGTGCACTATGTAACTTTCTGGTGGAGCTTGTCTCTATGAAAATGTTGGTGCTTTGCCTAAATATTTACACAGTATTTACAGTAGTAGTAGTTAAGTGCAATATGTAATATGTAATGTTAATGTCATACTGTGGAATATGTAGACCTATCAAAATTAAAACATTTCGAATATTGAAACCTCTTTATGCCACTGATACAATAACAATAATGCATGATAATCCAAGTAAACCATTTTTAAATAGACAGATAACATAAACATAATGCATGATAATCCAAGTAAACCATTTTTAAATAGACAGAAACATTAAAAGGACTGAGCTGCAACAAATACATAGCAGCATGAAGCAATAATTAGCCATAGAAGTTAGTTATTCAACCCTCTACAGCAAAGAAACACGTATACACGAAAAAATATATTGTTCCAGCTTTCATGTAGTGAACGATAAGTCCATATAGTAAATATCATGACAGGCCTAGAAATATGCAGGCTAATATTAATAATGGCAACGATAGTTAATGGCAACGATAGACAAGCCAAAAAGTTCCATAGTGCATCTTTAAATCGCTTAAAAGCTAGACTGTGGTATTGCCTGCACTTACTGATGTTGTCATATGGATCTTAACTGCCCAGACATAATGCTTCACAGTCTATTCTCTCCCTGTCATAGCACACAGCAGTAAATGAAGCAGTTAGCCTTAGCCGCCGCCCCTTGACTTTTATTGAGCCCTGGTCTAATTATATTGCACTGGGCCAGGCCTTTTGTGTCACTGAGTGCTTCATTTGCAGTTTCCAGTTTGTATGAACCCCGGACACATTAACTCTGGCCCCTCTGCCGTTCATTACAATGCTATTAGTCTGCGTGAATTGATCAATATATCACGTATAGAACATCTTGAATGTGGACGTCTGGTTCCATTGTGAGTTTGGAGATAATGGTTTCCCCCCATTCATGCTGGCTTGTAGGAACATGTAGATAAAGCCCAGCAGAGGAGAGTTATACGCTTACAGCTATATGGAGCAGCAGCACCTCATCCAGATTAGGAGTGGGTGAAGTAAAATGCGTAAAATGGACAGTGTATTGTTGGTGAGAGCTGGGTTGTAGGAGGGTATAAAGATCTCAAAGACTTGCACTTGTGTCTTTTATTTTCCTCAGGCATCCAGGAAGAAAAAGACCATCCCTTTTTCAATACGAAACTGATTGAGCTGTGATCCATGCCAGCAACTGTAAGGGGCTTTAAGCACTGTGCCTCCTATAGGCAGACAATGAGCCAATGTCAAAATGAATCAATTATTTTAAGAAGACATATCATGCTTTTCAGGTATTTAATATTGAACTATCCCATAATAGATCATCATTTTACATCTTGTTCATTGTCCACCGCAATATTTATCTAAAACCACCAATATAGAAATGAGACTACTGACCTCCTGTTCAAACCTGCCAAACTGAAAGTCATTCAGAGTCTTACTTTTTCAAAAAATCACAAGTACAGGGATGTGGGCGGAGATAGGGGCAGGTGAAAATAGGAATTTTACATGCACTCAATTCTCAAATGCAGGACAATACAGGATTACTCAAACTCATGCATGAATCAAACAAAATATAAGTTTGAGTGAGCTTAGTGAGGGAACACACACGCAAGGTTATAGGCTTGTACAGTTAATAAAAGTATGTCCCATTTAATATGATCCTGTCAATACCTAACAAAATTCCACACAAAATTATGAAAAGAAACTTTATCAAGGCAAAATTGTAACAAACACACAGTTTAATATGGAAATTACTCACAAAACATTTTCTGCATTGATAGACTACAGGCATCTTTGTTTGCATTCCCACACACTTACATCCAGGCCCTAGGTGGATGCAGACACCACAACAGGAAGCAGACTGGAGATAGCGCTGCTTGTTGAGATTTTGTGCCTTTAGAAAATCTCTAGAGGGCAGCAGTACAAATGTTTTATATTCAGAGAGGACTAGAGTGTGTGATAAGCAGCAGTGATCCAATTGATTCTCCACTCTGAACCTCTGAACAGAATCCCCCTCACATAACTGTTGTCAAATGTTTTATTGTATGAAAGGAGGAAGATATTATTCTGAAAACTGACACAGATAAAATGACATGCCGTGTTTTATAAACGAGATGAATAATTGGACAGTTACTTCACACATTAAATCAACATATAGGACAATGCATGTTTTGAATTTCTTTTAACAATTGCATGACATTTGACAAACAGTGGGTACCTAAACAGGATACATAGAACATATATATACTCCATTAGACTCCATTTATTGTGTGGGATACCCTGAAAGTCTAACCCACAACCCACAATTGTCAATACTCTTCTTCTGTGAGTTTAATAACTTGCCTATGGCCAATATGCTTTCTGCACTAGACACTAGATAAACATATAGAGAGCATCTGGCGTTAAAACTGAAACCAAATTAGATCAGTGAAGGATGAAGATAATTTGTTGTGCTACCCCAAAATTCAAAAAAGCAGGGAGGATTACATGGAAAAAGCCAGTGCAGTAACACAAGGGGAAGTCACAACCCCAATGTCATCTGTGTTACTTGATATTTACAGCTGCACTCTGGTCTAATCGATGATGTAAATGCGCCTCTCTTTTGCTCGCTGTACGAGCTAACCACGCTTCCGTTCTGTCCGACACACGGGGGCCGCAGTCCATGTTAGCTGTCCTCTGTCTACATTTCCTCACTGCGTTTTGACCTTTTAAAATACGCCAGCGTGAAGAAAGTCAAGCGTTCCCGTGGCTGAGTGGCTCTCCCTCCACAGACCTCGCAGACACACAAGCGCACGAGCGAGGAGGGATGGCAACGCGCGCACGCTAACATCCATTAAAGCTGAGGCTAACAGCTGTAACGCGCCGGGCTCGAATGCAGTCTTCTGTGGAGCCGTTTAAATGAGCTTTAATTTAGCATCCTGCTGCCTCAATTGGGATTGTAATAGAACACATTACACCTTGTCCTGCCGCAGAGGCCTTCTGCGCTGTTCCCTGGAAGAATTGATTTTTTCCAAAAGCAAGGGAACAAATTAAAGGGCAAAATGATTGTGTTGCGAAAGAGAGAACAACAGACGCAGCGCTGTAATCAATTCGACTATTAACTCTCCCGTGCTTTGCTTTACCCCTACAAGATTTACGTTATTTTTGCAGTATTATGTAATTAATTAGTAACACTGCAAGTACAAAGTTGATAAAACACAGACAGCAAGTTTGCCTTTAAAATTGTCTAGAGGTGGGTTACGGAACACGAAGCAATGGTAATGTAAGCGAGGCACAATATAATTAGTTGCAAATGTATTTACACAGTGAGATTTGTTTGGTGTGGAATAAATACTTCAGTGAAACAATTGTACTTAGCGACTGTGAAAAAGAGAAACATATGCCACATGTAATTATAATTAGAACTTTGTATCATCGGAGTAGCTCGACATTGAACCAAGGCAGTTGTGCATTTGCAGAACAGAAGGTGTGAGAGATAGCTGAACAAAGAAACATTTTTCCTTCACAAGAAAAACAGCTCCTCCATTTTGTGTTTGCCTTTCCCTATCTATAACCAAAGGAGCTCACCTTGACAAAAGTTTAAACTGATTTGCACTAAAAGAATGAAAACAGTCATCTTTGCGCTTGTCCCAAGTATGGATAAACTGCAGGGAGAACAATAACCAGTGTAGCTTATGACAGCAATTTCTTTGGTTAAGAGATGTAAAGAAACAAGACACAGATTGCTGAGATATTCAACTGACCTAAATAACATAGAGGACATGCAGACTTCACTCTAGAATCTGGCAACCAATTTCATGAGAGACTTCAGTACAACAACTTCACCATCTTGCATTACAATAGTTTCATTTAAACAAGTAAGTACATCTGGGCTTCAGTGATCTCCTTTCTGACCCAAATTCTCCTTCCAAAATATTAGACTTCACACTACTAGACTAAACAGCCGATGCCTTTCCAGACACAGCCAGTCACGCAACCTGCAACCAGTATTATCATCATTGAAGGCCTGGAGGAACATACAAGTTTTAACAAATCCCACTTATCTAAATACTTTTGGGCAGATCGAGACAGCCAAAACACGTAGGAGATATTTAAAGATACAAATAAACAGGGTGCTTTCCTTTTGAGTTGCTTTGCCCACAATATACCGTTCGTCCGCAGCAGGAGGATCTCACCTTGACAGCTTCTGCAGTGTGCCCTGTTCTAAATGGATGATTAAAAAGAGATGGAGGGTTTTACTGCGGGCTGGTGTGCGTGGCATCCCAGGAGCCTCCACTCTGGGTCAGCCAAGCGCGGCGAGCTACAGCTGTCCTCCAAACAAGCCTACCATACTTTATTTATTTCTGCTGAAATATTGATGCGTGTTATGAAAGGTTTAAAATAATGTGTCTGCCTTCTTCTTGTGCCCTGACGCCATGTTTTCTAATGCATAAATAATTCCCCTCTCGGACCCTGCCTGGACACTGGCTCTCCCGCATTAGGTGGGCTGTATCTGCTGTATCACATTCTTTCTGCCTGAGAGAAAATACCCGTCCCTTGTAATTTCCTACACTTATACAATCGCTCTGGACAGTAAATAATTGATGTATGAATTTAGGGTTAAAACTCCAGCACAATAAGACTTCATGTCAAGGGTTAGTCCCAGCAGAATTGAAGCCAAATCATCTCACAAAATGGATTCTTCCTTTGCACAAAGAAGGATCCTCTCTGAGCAACTGTCTTCATTCCCGCTGCTTTTCCATTGGAAGAGGTGGGTTTATATCAGCTATTTTGAATCTACTTTACATATGCAACACAACACATTTGTTAAGGACATGTGTGCTATGTGTCCTCTGCATTTGACCCATCCACTCAATGTCAATCGGGCAACCTGTCATAAACAGAGGGTGACCATAATGTTTCAGTCCGATACCAAGTAATATTATGGCAAGTATTGAGATATTAATTCAGTACCAATGATTTTTTTTTTTTATTAAAATGCATTTCTAAAAAATGTTACCTTGTAGAGACTATAATTATCTTTGCTCCATCACATCTTGAACTGAAGCTTGAATTGAAAATGTGGTTTATTTGCAAATTATCTTAAATATAAACACTATATATACACATAAAAATGATAAAACATATAAAATGCATTCTTAAAGAAATTGTGTTGATATTTTTGCATGAGAGTTGACCATTTTCTATTGATATATGAATATTTTGGTAACAATCTGCCCATCACTGCCATAGGATTCATAGTCAGGAGTAGGCTGGAGACTGGAGGATAGGTCTCTAGTGCGGGGTCATTTTGTATATAATATAATAGCCATTATGTTTAGCTAATATATTGGCTTGTGTCAGGACAGAGTGATTTTGGCAGATATTGTTTTGATAGGAGACATTCACCCTTCACCCCCTCAGGGCCGAACCGTCAGACATTTACGGTACCAGAACGACCTCTGGACTCCACCTGACCTCTGCAAAGCTCCTGGATCTATTACATGTATGGCCTTTTCCTTATACTTCCTCCACACAGCTGCACTGGCTTTGAAATCCTGAAGTTGCTCAGGGCGACATGCACCCCCATCCACCTCCACCCCCACCTTCCCTCACCCCCTCTTTTTGAAATTTCATTGATGTGTGCGTGTGTCCTGGCCCTCCGGTGTACCCTTGACCACCTTGCTCTGTAATCACCACATACAGCTGCCACCTGCCTCTCTCTCTCCACCCAACACTGGAGCCTAATGTCTCTAGTCATGATTAATCTGATAAATAATAAATATATCAATCTAGGCGCTCGACAAGGACTAATTCTTAACAGCGGGATGGCAGAGCACCCCTTTAACTTGCTGCCTGTACCTGCCAAATCAATTATTTAATGATTCATTCTTTTGAAAATAGGCGAGTTTTGATTAATACTGTCCAGGTATCTGTCTCCACTTGTTTGATAGATGTCACCAAATTCAACCCTGCCTGTTATTCTGTCTGACCTTATGCATACACCAGAGGGCGGATTATTCACAATGAGGACCACATTTAAAATACACACATGTTTGGGAATAGACATTTTAGCTCTTCTGAACAAAGCCGGCGGCAACTGTCACTGAAATCACACGCTGAATAGCACACAATAAATTGCATCATGATCTCTCAGGCCTTCATCCTTGAACCTTGCGCTCCCCCATATAACCCTGTGTATATATGAGATGTACGTGTGTGTGCTCGTGTGTGCGCGATCAAGTGTGTGTTTTGACCCTATTTACTAATGGAAGCCTCCTCGTCCCCAGAGTTGTATACATTTTTAATGATGTCAAATTGTCATCTCTCCATACTGTTTGCCGTTCAAAGAGAAAACCAGTGTAGCATCATGGGTGTTGACACAATAAATGAAAGAAACTGCCTTTAGTATGTAGCTTGTACTAATGTAAAAAATCTCAAATGATTAAAAGGCCTTTTTCAGTTAGAAAACAACTGACAGATCTGTAGTAAATCTTTGTTTCAGAGGTTTAATGCAACATGTAATCGAACAAGGCCAAATACTGATATTGTAAGATGTGTCACTATATCAAAATAAAAGTTGGTTGACAACTATACTTTTTTGTGCTTTGGAAAGTAAACTTTACTAATCAGTATATGTTGTCTATTGTAAAGTATGTTTGCCAGTTTACTCAGTGAGGGGCTGAAAATAGTTTTGGTAAACCTAAACACACCCATAGAAAAAGTGAAGTAAATGAAATAGCCGTAGTCCCTCCCTCTTCATTCATCATTGTTTGGTTTTAATCATTGCGTGGCAGTGTCTTTGGCCTCTGAAAACCCAACTTGCCCCTGGGGTGAGCAGAGGAGCCATGCCTTTAATAGGGCCAACAACCTGACAAATCTCTCTTCTCTCTCAGATATGCCTCTCAAACACAGTGCAGCAGCACAGCACACATCCAATGATAAAAATGAGTGCTTCCGCTGCAGAGGAAGACAGAAGGCCGGTGCGTGGCCATCAGAGTGACAGACTGCATTGTCCGAGCGAGCTTCGGTGGTTGTTACAAGCATCAGGACATTAGAGCAAACAAAAGCAGGATTGGGAGTGTCATCAATCAATCTGCTGACAGTTGGCTTCACTTTGTTTGTCCCACTCTGCATAATAAGTGATTGAATCTCAGCTAATTAGATATTGGGTAATCAATCATTGCCAACAAGGCACTTGGCTGGCTGCTTAGGGGACTCTCCCTTTGCGTGTGCCCGTTGTCATGAAATAAATTAGAAATAAAAATTATTTAGTGTCAGCCAAAAGGTAATTCCCACCAGTGAGCCATTCAACCACTGGCTTTATGCAAAAGAGACACATGGACCAGGGGGGCCTGTGTCCAAACCAATTACTGAAATATTGAGTTGAAGAATTTACATAATAAATGAAGCAATAAAATATTGATATATTTGCTTGGAACAATGTTTTACTCTGCACAAACATGCGTCTGACAATATGTCCACATGAAGGCAACCGTTTTAACACATAAAAACACATAAAGTGGCATGTGAAACAGAATAAAGTATAAACACTCAAGTTAATGTGTGATGCAAAAAGTTTAAATACTGACTATCCGGTGTTGGTGGAGAGCAGCAGATTCACATTTGGAAAGCGGTGGACCGGTGACATGAGAACACAGGTTTTAGTAGTGCCAGGGCTTGTTCTCACCTTGCCTCTTCACACTGTCAAAATGTCATTGGCACACTTTCTTTTCTGGGACCAGCCAACACTCCAGAGGTACAATGTTTGCTGCATGTACTTGTACTTTTTTCACCGCCCCAAAGTCGCCATGGTAAGATGCACAAAGACTGCCACTGCTAACACTGCAAGGACACTAGATGTGCATTTGGGAAGTGCTCTAGACAGCCAAAAGGGCAAGAGAGGATGAGTGAAGGAAGTAGGAAACAAGAGCACGATAACAAAATGCAAGCAAAACAGTTAAAGTGTTAAGTAGAAAGATGAGAACGGCATTTATTTATTTATTTATTCATCATGTCTGAGTATACGTAAGAATATGCTACCAGCTGGGCCTCAGTCTCTCAGCAGTGTGTCGGCTCCTGTCACCGCACACTGCCGTCGCCGCTGCCACCGAGACAGCTACAAGTTTACAACAGCTGCCGACTAATGTTTGATCAGTGATAAAATATGCTGGGGTGACAACAACAGGCTGCCCATGCATTTGTGGCGGCCTCACACATTAAAAATTCAGAGCTTGGCAAGTCTAAAGGCCCTCATGGTCTCAGTGCTGCCAGGGCTGATCCCTAACCCACTCTGCCTCCCCGAAGGTACGCAACGGGGACAGCGACGACTTCACAACATGTCAAAAAGCATCCCCATTTTGTGCGAGCCTAGTGAGACGACTAAGCCACCTTCATGACAGTCTTTGTACAGGAAGTCCACTGCTGAGAGCCGCTGCCGAAGAGTAAACGTACAGCTACTCAAACAAGATGACAAGTCCCAAGCTCTATACCTAACCAGGTTTCAGTCCATACAGGCAATGTATGGATGTAGTATAACTCAATCATTTATTAATAGCCAGAAAAGCTGGTGCAATCACTTACATCTTCTGACAAACTTCTGACAAACAAGTGAATTTAAAATTAAAAAAAAAAAAAAAAGTTTTGTTTACCTTGTACTGTTAAGTTATAAAACTGGTTTAATTTGATTTAAGAAAGTTACTGCTGCAATGTCTTGTATAGGTGTAAATTGTATGCAGCCTTCTTCAAGTAGTCATACAGTTCTTATACTTTTTACTGCAAATTTGAAATGAATGTGTATAATGCTAGTTTTCATGTTATGTCATCGATTAATGCATACTGTTGTTGTATACCTGGGCAATTAGGGTGACAACATTTTCAAAATTCAAAACTGGCACACACCTGGGTTGAGATGGTTGGTATAAATCAAATTGTGAAAAAAGCACTTGTGGGTCGGTATATAATCTGAGGGACGGGTCGGTTAATTTTTTTGCCTTATGGTCATTTACAAGCATGATTTCTGTATTTTAGCTAAACAATTGACAATATATTTCTCCCTTTACTGTCGGCGGGGATCAGATGAGTCAAAAATAGAAACACCTGGCACATTTATTGTATAAAACTGGGAGAAATCAATGGTTTTGGATAAATCTACTGGGACAGGGGACACAGGGCTCAAAACTGGGACTGTCCTGGGTAAATAGGGCCATCTGGTCACCCTATGGCCAATACATTTCAAACACACTCCACTCATAGTACTTGGCTGGATCTAACAAAACGGCATGATACAGATTACGCAACTTTTTGAAACTGACTTTGTTCATAAAATACCTTTCTAACTAAACACTCCTTTTTACCCAGGTATCCCTTGCTGCCTATTTACTGTGGTGCAGCCAACATTGTGGGCATGCCAAGAGTGAGAGTCTCTTGGTAAATGTCAACTGTCAGACGATTGAAACCTCCTCATCAATCGCCCTGCCATGGAGCTGTGGGCATCCAAAGCTCTCAGAGGAACAGGCTAGGATAGAGAGGAGAGAGAGAGGAGAGACGAGGGGGGCATAATGGCACTGAATTAGAGAAGGAAGAAAAAGGCGAAGGGAGGGAAGAGCGAATCAGATTTCCTCTCCCTGGTGACAAGCTCCTCTGACAGTTTAGTTGCTGGCAGTATGAGCAGTAGGCTATGATTGCCAGAGTGCATTAGAGGCCGCGTGTGTAATGTGACATCTCAATATTGAAATAGTAATGCATCCTCACACAGCATAATTTGCGACCTGGTAATTGGATTCGGGCGGGCATGGAAAAAGAGAGCCGAGATGTCCTTGCAAACTCTGTAATGCTGTGTCATGCTAACTCTGGGATATTTGTGATGAACAGGTTTGAATGGAATGAAATGCTGGGGATGTTTGCTCTTTATATGCAGCGTGTGAGACATGTGTTCATGTGGCTCCTGATCACTGTTTTATAGTATTTCATACCTGTTTGAGATTCTAACTTCCATTATAGCTATTACTTTAATTCATTCCTAAATATTGTGGTAAAGTTCAGATATGGGGGTTTGATTGCATATTTTTACCATTCACCACAGCCCCCCTCTGCCTGTCCGATCCTCACAGGAGGTGAAAACCCACCTCTTCTCCCTGGCAGTTAATAATAGCTAGACAGGATATCTTGGTGTTTTATTGTTCTTTGCCTATGTATCGTATTATCTATATATTTGTTTTAATAAATTATTATTATTACTATTATAAATTACTAGTATTTTACAAACACAAACCCGGAAGAAAGAGACAGAGGATTGACTGAGAACTGATGGTCCACCTTTGCTTCTCTTCAACGTCTGAAAAAGCCATTCAAAAAGCTGTGCATGTGCCCCAAGCTTCATGCATGTGAATACTAGTAAAGCGCAAAAGGATATGTAAGAGCTAGGAATGAGTTAGATACATTTTAATACCTCCATCCTCCTAATACCTACTCCTCCTCAAAATTGGGCATTGCAGCTTTGGTAAAATAAGTTTTGTATAAGTTAAAATTTTTGTGAAACTATCTTCACATGAGGTCATTAAAATCTGTCTTGAGACACATCATTACCAGCTTCTTGCAACCCCACATCCCTAATCCGAATAGTGACCTGTGTTCCGATCCCCGTGTCGCTCTTTAGTCCCTCCTTGTTTAGTTTAAGCATCTAAATAATTCAACTCGGACCTGAATCAGCCTACTGTATCTTACAGCACACTTAACAAGCCAAAAGGAGCAACAGACAAGGGACAGGAGGCCAGGTCTTCAATTAGCTCTTTTGTTACCGACAATGGGGCGACAAATTTAGCTAGCTCCAAAGGCCCTGTATTTTGTATTTGGCCCCTCCCCCCGACTGTTTTGTGTTGGGCTAGCACTGTTGACGTCCATGCTCACTCCCTTTCTCTGCGCTCTTTTATTCTTTCACCACAAGCGGCAGGTATCGGGTGTTTGTGTTTATATGTGCGCCCAAAGTTCTGCCTATTGGGTTACCTTTGGGATCATGTGACAGCAGAGACTTCAAAAAAAAAAAAAAAAAAGTTGATTCTTCTAGAGCGCCGAGATACAGGCGGCTAATTGGATGAGGTGTAAGTGAAGCCAGCAGGCCTCCAACTTTGATGAAAAAGAGGAGAGAGGGACAGAGGCAGGGGGTAGGGTGGTTAAGAGTTTGCTCCCTTGTTGGACCTATCTCCACCTGTTCACAGACACACACAGACTCTTGTGCTACGCTAATGGTCCTGCCCACTGTTGACGGCATGTCATGAATATTGCACAAACACCTTCTTTGGTTTCTTTATGTTTGGGTACTTGTTTTTGTCCCTGTTTGCCGCTTCACTGTAAGCAGGAGTCGTAAAGGTTAATTGAGCAAAACCTAAACAGATTATTATTCCCTAATATATTGTTAATATTGCTAAATAGTTACATAAGGGCGACAGTAGCACAGCTGGTAGAGTGTTTGTCCATTGATTTGAAGGTCGGCGGTTTGAATCCAGTTCTCAACATAAACACTGGTTGAGTGGTCAGATCCACTGACCAATAGGTTGGCGGTGGGATTCCAGCTCCCACAGATGCCGTTGTTGTGTCCTTGGGTAAGACACTTAACACACCTCGCTCCCAGTGTCATTCATACACTGTTGTATGAATGTGTGTGTGAATGGGTGAGTGGTTCCTTGATGTAAAGTGCTTGAGGTTGGAAAGGCTCTATATAAAAATGTATACGTTTTGTGTGCCCCAAATGATCAATAATTATTTGATACTTTTTGTTCATGACATTGGAGAACTTTTTTAATGTAGAATTTATTTTCAGATGGAAAGCAGGATTCATGTGATTCATGTCATTTCCCTGACAACAGACAAAAAGTGCCTCTGAGTTTCAATAATCCTCCACTTTTCATTATTTTCACTATACTATATATACATATACTGAAAGAATAGTTCACCCAGTTCATATTTCTGAATTTTTGTAATGTTTTAATTTGATTTAACAGATATATTATATCTCCTATCCATCATGTCCCATCTCTTTAAAATGTTGTGATGTCAAATGAACATCTATTGATCAATTTCAAGCTATTGTCACCATCTAATGCTTACTCAAAAACGGACAGACTTTATGCAGACTTTTTTTTTTTACTATTGTATTTTAGCAAGAATGAAAAGAATGACTTAAATTGTTGTCTGTGGTAAGGGCCATGGCTGAAGTTACAACAACAGCTGGTGTGTCCTGGGATGTCGGCCAGGATGTGGACTGTCTTACTCACCTCCCATCTGCTTTCACATCGCCTACAATAGCTGAGCCGCATCACTTTTTGCTCTCATCAACTGCCCTCACTAACTGTAAAGTATATACTCAACATGTAGGCTATGCTTCCCAAGAATAACCCAACGAGCATCTATACTTACTGACCTTAACAGACATGTGTTATGTGTTTTCGTCCATTCTAGGGTTTGTTTGTATTTACTGTGGATGTCCTTTCCCTTCTTTCCTTTTGGTTCTCCTGCAGAATTTTGGTATCTGTATATGATTCTTTCTCATTTAAATATTCAGTGGTTTGGATATCCCTGTGGATTGATTTGAAAATATGTTTGTAACAGTAATGACTTCCTTTTTTCATTATTCCAAGGCTAATAATAAACTTTTTAGATTCATCAAGTTGAATCAGTTGGCAGTAGCAGTAGGTTGGCGGTTCAAATCCTGCTCTCAACATAAACATCATTGGTTGAGCAGTCGGATCTACTGACCCACAGGTTGGCAGTGCAATTCCAGCTCCCTTGGGCAAGATACTTAACCTCCCCTCACTCCCAATCTCTGTGCACACTGGTGTATTAATGTGTGTGTGAATGGGTGAGTGCTTCCTTGATCTAAAGTGCTTTGAGTGCATTGAAGGTAAAAACGCTATATAAAAATGTGACCATTTACATTCAAAATCAACAAGATTAACTAACCGTAACCCTTTATTTACAGACAAATAAGTATTGTTTGTTAAGGCACACACTTGCAATTTATTTCTAAAAGCAAAATATCCCTGGTGCCAGTGGATTATGACTTTCTACGTCTGAATACCACATTGATTTCCTTACACTGACACAGCCGTAGTAAGTACTGTGTACACTTTGCTCTATTCATTTCACTACAATATTGTCTTTTTGTTTCATTTTTTCAATCACACACAGTCAAGGAATACCTCCTGGACCACACTGTGTAAAATAACTTACTTTCTATAATCCTGAAAATACCCAGTGAGAGCAATGGGTACAAAATCCAAACAAAAAGTGAAATTGCGGGAATGTCATTGCGTTATTCGACAAGCAAACAACATTGTTCTCATAATGTTGGAAGTTTTAGTTTCCCTCCTGTTATTCTCTAATATGGGCTTTCATCTTAAGTGTAGGGCAATAACGAGAGTGGTTGAGGGACTTTTGGTTCTGGTGCTGTTTATTAGCCTGGAGTGTGCAGCCCAGAACCATGTGATTAATTGGGGTGAGCTGCCCATGATATAACAGGGTCAGTCCTCATTCATATTAGTTACAAGTGCCTCTGGTGGACACACAGGAAGGGCATTTAATAGCTATGTACTGGATCTGTGTGTAAAATAATGCTTTAGAGTGCTGCTTGTGCCTCTGTGTTATATTTAGCTCAGTGAGTTTAATTAGTTTAATGCAAATGAGATTTTTGTTACCTTTCAAAGCCATTTCACTCAGGCTTTTTACTTGCAGACCTCAAGAACGTGTAGGTGGAATAAAAGGTTTTAAAGGCTATAAAATAAAAGTAAAGAAGGAAAATATGATTGTAAATAATACTAAAATTATGCTACCATCATAATATAGTGTAGTACCACTCAAGTACTTTCTAGTTACCATTTGTGGGCAAAACCAAATTTAAGTTATAATTTGACTTGTTATATTTTATTTCAATATTTGTATTTTATGCCTTTTTTTTTTAAACAATATATAGGCTTACATTTTTTCCTGAACATATTGTCAGTGACCCACCTAATGTAAGCTAATATCCGCCCACAGTCTTTAGGACACATTGCAAATTAGGGTGTCAAATCATCCTTTGGCTTTTGTGTCTTAGTCCCTGATTAACTTTATATTAATTAGTGAATTATATTAGTGATTATGTGCTCATCAAGCCAGGATCCCCTTCTGTGCCAGTGGCAGCCCACCCACTCTCCGGTAATGTGAATGTTATTAGACAGCTACACACTCACACACACGCGCACACATATGCAGTGTGTGCTCTGTACAGTAGAGGGCGTTTTCAGCGGCTTCAGACAGAGGGCAGTCTTGTGTCAGCTACTTCTGCTCCTTTCCATCTCAGGCTGCTGGAGCATAGCGCAGGTATGCATATTACAAGTGGACCGAAAAGAGACAAAGGAACTCTATTAAATCATAAACTTTTGACAGAAATGCATGGTGTCTGGTTGGTTGTTTAGAATTCACAATGCACTTAAATGAGGCATTGTGCAGTGTGTAGTGTGTGCAGTGTAAGTTTTGGAGACAAGACAGTGAAATCAATTTTAGCTTAATTTACAATGACTAACGATTTTATAATAAGGGATATCCTGCTGTAGTGGCAAGACAGCAAATCTGAAAACCAGATGCATTTGTGATGCTCAGTGATGTTGCGTATGGACAACGGCTCTACCACTGAGCCACACGGCAGCAGTCTATTGCATCGGCCTCTACAAAACAATGGATGAATATGGTAGTTGTTTCACATAGGCCCAGAAAATATTATAGAAGAAAGAAAAACAGCTAATTGGATCATTCTAGTTATTTAGTTCAACAAATGTAAAACTAAGCACATTTCTTTCACAGAAAAGTGTTTGGTATTCAGTCTTTTTCTTTCACCGACTAAACGGCTTCATTTCATGCAGTAAATTACAAGATGATTTGTCATAATATCGAGTGAAGACAAAGACAGACACATAATAGCCTGAGAATAGTGGAGAGAGAAAGAGATGAGTGACCGGAGCGCTTCCCCCTGCATCAGATAAGGACACAATACGTGGATGAACACATGTTTTCAACTGTAGATTATGACAGAGCACTGTTATTTCCTGTAAGAATACACTTTCAATTTCCTGACCGCCACTTTAGTTTTATTACATTGATAAGGCGATAGCATCAGGTCTGTAGCCATGGGGACAAAATCACAGTTTTGACAATAGAAAGGATAGATAAGGCCAAGGATGTGAGGGACAGAATAAAAGAGACAGTGAGAACAATTGTGTGTGGGCTCAGCCGGTAGTATAATTACCATGACTATTATTTCACTATTAGTTAAAAGGGAAGACGTTATATCACTCATCCCATTATGAAACATGAAGGGGTTCAGCCTGTTGAAAACCATTAAAGGGAAGACAGAAGATACAAATGCACAACATGACTGGAAACAATCAATTCTGTTAAACTAAGGCGCTCCTGTTCAAATGTACGGTGGCTCAGTTGGTAGAGTGATTTTCCACTGATCCAAAGATTGGCGGTTTAAACATCATTAGTAGAGTGGTCCGATCCATCGACCCAAAGGTTGGCCATGCGATTCCAGCTCCCACAGATGAATGCTGTCATTGTCCTTGGGCAAGACACTTAACCCACCTTGTCCCCAGAGTCTGCGTACACTGGTGTATGAATGTGTGTGTGAATGGGTGAGTGGTTCCTTGATGTAAAGCGCGTTAAGTGCCTTGAAGGTGGAAAATGTGACAATTTACCAAAAATGTCATTAATCAAAACTATAAAATGCTCAACTTGCTCATTTCCTTTTCCCAACACATTTTATTGTAGGCTTTAATAAAGGACTCTGTTGTAGAAATTTTGGAATGTTACATTTCTTGACAGGAATTTACAGACTAACAAAAAATACATAATAATAATAATAAAAAAAAATAAA
>JACM01062298.1:0-19805 GCA_000787095.1 Periophthalmodon schlosseri
TACATGGAAATGAAAAACATAGCTAAGTTTACATGCATACCAAAATTTGACTATTATGTGTTTTCTGGACATGCAAATGGCAAAATCAAAGTGACCATAGTTTGACATGTAAACGGCACAATTTATTTAAAAATGTATTTTTATTGGGTTTGAGGGGGGCACTAGCCTCCCCTAGAATGGCCAATGCACCCCAATAGCTCCCCCTAAGAATTTTACCCACTTTCATAGTGGACATTTCGACTAAAAATGTTCAAACGGCAACCGCCAGTGTATTAAAAAAACATAATTCCATGTTTTACAAATCACTACTGGTGCTAACTACGTTTAAACTTGTTTGAAACAGCACAGCAAACACGTTAGCGGGTGGGGGTACACTCCACTGTTAAAAAGCTCCAAATGAACTTGATAAGTGAGCACCTGCATTGAAGACCTTAGCACCCACTTGGCTCCTCCAACCAAAAATGTCTGGCACCACCTCTGCTCTTGGGTCATTGTGTCAGTGGCATAAATTAGTTTCAATATTAACATTTATCGTCTACATTTACTTAAGCAATATAACAAACTTCAAAATTTGTTATCGTGACAGGCCTAACTCCGCGTCTAACCACAACCGATAAACGAAGCACGAAACTTTTGATCTGAAGTGAGAGAAATGCCATTTTTTTTCCAGAATGATAGTTGACTAATGAGTATCTGTGAGCATGTTTTGAAATTTGACTATGTATTGTAGTAGCTGTGTTTCCAAATCTGGCCGTGTTTTGGTATTTATGTACATGTTTTTTTGTTTTTAATTTGTGGACATGACCTGCCCTTGAGGCCCACTGTATCGACCAGATGCAGTGATAACGATAATGATAATAACGCTGACTGTGGGCCGTCTCTCACCTGGTACTCGCTGGGCCAGAATGTGCTCACAGCCAGTTCCACCTGGTGCCACTGGTGTCCCTGGGCTCCGGAGATGTTCCACACGGCGGAGCCTTTGGGGCCGTTGTTGACGCGGATGAAGACCTGCAGATTCCCCGGGCTGTGACCGTCGCGGCTGTACAGGAAGTAGCTGAACTGGATGCAGTGGGTGTCATTCTCACTGAGGGGCAGCAGGAGGAGCTGTGCGCGCTGGCCACCGTAGTGCTGCGAGGAGTTCACCATCATAAAAGAACCTGGAAAGGAGACACAAAGGATATGGTAAAGTCAAGTGTAAAGGAATAACGGAACATTGTACGTATTTCGTCCATTACATGCGAATATGTCAGTGTGACGTTCGTTTTTTGTGGTGGAGCGTCCGCCACGTGCTTGTCACCGTGGAGATGTTATTACTTTGCCTGTAATGTTCCACAGCAAGCCATTAAATGCATCTATCTCCATGGAGACGAGCAGGGGACGCCGCCAGACCAACTTTAATATCAAACTGTGGAAAATCCCAGTTACATTCGTGTGTAATTCATAACTCAATGTTGTAAACCAAGACATTATTTTGCTGTCGCCAAATAAAAGTTAGCATTAAAAAGGGCACGCAGGAACAATCTCAAAGCTAAAAGACTGAACAATTCCCTTCGCACAGGCAATCAGAGTGAGTGCATTGAGCTGTATAGACAGAAGTTTTGTGATGATTTGTTGACAGCCGGTCTGTGCCCAGAGATATCCACAATGTACTCCGCATCGTGCTTGTTTTTGCTGAATCCCTCCTGCCCACTCACTCTAACGCACCTGTCTAATGTTCTGACTGACAGCAGAGTTCAGGTGCTGAAGCTGTTAATACATTTTACACCATCCATCCAAATGACTTGTGAAAAAAGCTTAAGTATATGCATTAAGATGTCTCCTCAGTAAAAAAAAAAGCTTCTACTTTTCAACTACTTCTATTTCTACCGCTCGTCAAAGCCCAGTCCGATCTGATTTCGAAAGCTACACAAGGCCGTGTCTGGTCAGCGCTTGGACGGTGGACCCCGCGGAGCATCGGGGTCCACAGTGGGGGCAGGAGTGGCTCTACTGGAAACGGTTCTTGTGTCCTTAAGCAAGACACCTCCCCCACACTGCCAAGTATGAATGTGGTGCGTGAGTCTTGGTCGTTAGCGTCATATAAATCAAATGCATTACTGTTACTTAGGCGTTTAATATAAGTACTGTATGTATAGACAACTTCGCGACTTATCCAAAACTGCTGTGTACTTTTGTTACGTAATAATTTGGCTTTTTATGCTTTAGTCGTGTTTGCTAATGTTGTCTACCTACCTGCTAACAGTACAAGCGACATTCTCTGGTTCTGACAATTAAATGAATGTCCCACCCCGCTCTTCATCCCAATTTCACAAATCGTACTGTCCTATTGACCTCATAATACTTGGACTCATTAGACTGCCCTTTTTTTTATACTTGCATACATTTCCTTTACAAGCGTATCCTATTTGCCCACGTTTTCGCAGACTTCTTGCTGTGCTACTATATCCTCCGTCTCTTCTATAGTTTAAACTCACCTCTGTTTGGCCTTAGGTTGTTATCCAGCTCCTATCTGTCCAATACTTTGAAGCTATTTGTTTGGTCTATCTCTGCCTGCGCCCACTGCTGCCTGGAATCCTATCATCATTTTTGGAGCGAATATGGCGGTTCAAAGCCCTCTCTCCCTTCTCTCTCTCTCTTTTCCCCTCTCTATGACTCCTCTCTCTCTCTGTCTCCCTTCTCTCTCCGCCCTGTGTCCCTCTCTCCTCTAGCTCCACTCTCTCTGTCCCTGTTCTCTCTGTCTCACCTCTCCCCTTTCGCTGACTCCTCCTGTTCTCCCCCTCGCTCTTTTTCCTCTCTTTCTATCATATTTACCCCTACCCTCTCTCCTCTCTTTCTCTCCTCCGCCTCCTCTTCCCCCTCCTCTTTTGCTCACTTTCTCATCTCCCCTTTTCTCTCCTCTCTTTATTGCCCCTCCTCTCCTCCCACCTTCTCTTGTTACTCCCCCACCCCTCTCCCCCTCTCTCTTCTCTCTTTCTCTCTCCCACTTTCTCTCTCCTCTCTTTGTCTCCTCCTCTTCTTTCTCCTCTTCCTCTCCCCCCTCTCTCCTGTCTTTATCTCCCCCTCCTCCTCTCCCCCTCCTCCCATTTTCTCTCCCCTCTTTCTCTAATCCTTCCTCCTTCTTTCCCTCTCCTCTTTTTCTCACCTCCTCCACTCCCCTCTCTTCTCTCTTCCCCCCACTTTCTCTCTCCTCTCTTTCTCTCCTCTTTTTCTCTCCTCCTTCCCCCTCCCCCTCCCCCTCCTCCTCTCCCTCTCCTCGCTTTCTCTCCCCTTCCTCCTCTCTCCTATTTCTCTTCTCTTCCTCCTGTCCCCCTCTCTTCTCTTCTCTTTATCCCTCCCGACTTTTTCTCTCCTTTTTATCTCCTCCTCCTCTCCCCCTCCTCTTTTTCTCTCCTCCTTTCTCTCTCCCCTCCCTCTCCTCTCATTATCTCCCCCTCCTCCTCTCCCCTCACTTTCTCTCTCCTCTTCCTCCTATCCCCCTCCCTCTCCTCTCATTATCTCCCCCTCCTCTTCTCCCCTCACTTTCTCTCTCCTCTCTTTCTCTCCTCTTCTATCTAATCCCTTTCCTCCTCCTATCCCCCATCTCTCCCTCTCCCCCCTTCTCTCCTCTCTTTCTCTCCTCCCTCTCCTTCTACCTAATCACTTTCCTCCTCCTATCCCCCTCTCTCTCTCTCTCTCTCTCCTCTCTTTCTCTCCTCCTTCTCCTTCTATCTACTCACTTTCCTCCTCCTATCCCCCCCTCTCTCTCTCTCCTCTCTTTCTCTCCTCCTTCTCCTTCTATCTAATCACTTTCCTCCTCCTATCCCCCTCCCTCTCTCTCTCTCTCTCTGTCTCTGTCTCTGTCTCTCTCTCTCTCTCTCTCTTTCTCCCGGCGTCGGATCATACTTTCATTTGGGATGGCGGTTTGCAGAGGCACAGCTGGCCATGGCTCCCGGGCGGCGCAGAGTAGCTCCTCTTGGTTTTGGAGAGGTGGGCCAGAACAGATCTGTATAGGAGCCTTTGAATGCGGCGTCACAGTGGTGGGAAATGCAATTTGAAAAGCCCAAATGCAGCACACACCTTGAAGCCAGAACAGCGCATTCCCAAAAATAAAATAAGACGTGTTTTTGTAACCCTGCCTTGAACTGTTTGACTTTGGTAAAAAACAAAACAAAACAAAACAGAAAAACTCCATCTTAAGTCTACTACCACGTACGGAAATATTTGCAGTGGTGCAGTGGGTAAAGCATTCGCCCACTAACGGGAAAGTCCCTGAGCAAGATACGCTAATTCACATCGCCCAAGTGAGTCTCTTTGCACGTGGTCGACAGTGGCAGGAAGGGCATCTGGATTACAAATTTTAAAAAACGTACTGAACAAAAGACAATACAAACTGTTAAAACACCACTAAAATATGCCCCAATAAAAAGTCAATAGACATATTTTCTGAGCTACATATTTAAGTCGTAAATGCATTTTCACCATATTTCTTCAGGTCTATGCACTATTAAGTTACTAGATAAAAATGCAGACACGGCAAAACCTGCCCCAGGACTCGTTAATCACATGAAGCCTAACAATTTTTGGAGAATTTGGCAAAGTTGCAAAGTTGACTATTTATTTTTTCAGAAATGATGAATTTACGCTTTCAGCCGACACTGTGCTGGTTTTGTGGCCTCTCGAGGTTAGTTTACAGCCTTGAATGTGACAATTTGACAAGAAGAGATCATTTTTTTTCTAATAAAATATCTATTACCGTAAATTGTGTTAATGTGCATTATACAACTATTATATTGCATTTAATTTAGGTAAAGTTTAAAATTTTAGTTTAAAAGTTTAAAATTTGACTTCCTGGTTGGACAGAGGACATACGTAGAGGTAATTCCATAACTGTTACCTAGCAACCATAATGTTAACAACCATAACGCAATATTTTAGATGGAATTTTCGGTCTTGATGACATTTGTAGAGGTATTCTGTTTTAGAAATGTTTTTTTTTTGGTACTTTTTCCCCACAAACTGCCACTTAACTGATGTAAAACTATAATAAATATTTACAACAGGTACAATCCCACCAAACCAAGTCATAATTATAAAAACCTGAAAATCTGTCATATGCTCTTTTAAGTTCACTTTTCTTTTATAGTTTTATAGTAGCAGACACTTTGTTGTTTCTTCTCCAGGTTGGAGAACACATGGCACATTTGACACTGTTCTACCATCCAAATGTGGCCATATGCTGTACAGTCTGGACTCCAGCACTATCTTGAATCCACACTGTATTTTCAGCTAGGGCTTATAAGCACTTAAACCACTCACAGTCTGCAGTCCACATAGGTTTCCGTCAGATTTCATGTTTTATTGAAATAATGGTATGGAAAACAGGAGAGAGGGCAGCGTGAAAAAGGGGAGAGAGCTTTTATGCTTGGATAGAGTGCCTCATGCCCTTCGTTGGCAAGATTATGAGTGAATTCAGGATCATTAAACAAAAAAAAAAGTACAGATAGAGGGGAATTAAAGTATTCAAAAAGCAATTCCTAGATACAGTTTACATAAAAAGTTAAACTAAACTCATTATGCTAACCGGTGTATTATGTAACATTTTCGGTAGGAGGGTCTGCCACCTGCTTATCTTCATGGCGACGCTATTGTTTTGTCTGAAATGTTCCACAGTACGACATCAGACATCTTTCCTGTCCGGAAGCGCTTCCCTCCACGCGGTTTTCACAAACAACATAGTCTGCACCGTCGCCATGTTTGTTTTGGTTCGTTTGGTTCGTTTCACGTTTGGCTTCCACCCAAACCACAGTGCTGCCCTGCGATTGGTCTAGAGTCCGTCCCACCGGCGAACGGGCCCGACTGCACCAGCGGGAACCTGCCAAGATGCGTTCTCGTGAGTTTATGAAATCACAAATATCGCGAGAATTCATTTTGGTTAGTCTCATAAAGCATTAGAACCAATTCCCCACCAATTCCTCACCAATTCCTCATCAATTCCCAACCAATTCCCAACTTTCCCAATTTGTATTTGCTCTGTTCTCATCCAACCAGGAAGTTTCCATTTCACAAGTATCACCATGTCCTGCTTAGTGACCTTGGGTGGTTCCATTGTAAGATCTAATAAGTAAATCTCAATCGTTTTGATGTTGCCTGCAGGAGGGGCAGCGCTTTATAATTGCATGTGTAACCTTCACATACGCAGCAGTGCACCGGGCGCCTTCAGACACGGCTGGAGCTCAGACAAGAGGATCATGGGTACAGTAGTTGTAGGTAGGGCAGACACTGGGAGCAGTGCCGTGCATCGTTAATCATACACTGACGTGGTTATTGGGATGTAAAGGCGGCCTGGGGAACGCTTAAGAGTAAAATGCCAAGGCTAGAGCTGGATTCTGGATTCTATCAGTATCGGGTTAAGCCGCCACGACACAACTGTTTTCTGAATTCGTCACATTACTGTCATTAGTATCTATATCTTTGCAGAACCTTGAAATGTATAAATTTAATGGGGATTATTTGTTACAATCTCGCTACCAATTACAAGTAAATAAAAAAAATAGGTTAAATGTTTCCCTTTATCCCATTTTAAAAACAGAAAGTACTTATAAAACAAATATAGTCTAATTCATCACAGGTGCTATAACTGTCTTAAAAACAGAGTAAATTAACTGTAAACCGTTTGTTGCAGTCCAAACCTACTCCTCACTTTGCTAACGCAGTCGTAGCATCGTACTTCGTTTAGTTTAAAAGCACTTTTCACAAGAGCAAAGTTCTGCAGTCACGGTAATGCTAACAACAACTAGCATGCTAACTTCAGGTTTGTGTCTGTGTGATCCCTCAGCCGTCCAGGTATGATCCATAGGAAGGAAAATTTCAATTCTGTCAAATGGACAAAAGTTTTAGAGTGAAGATGTTTCGCTGCTGAAGACATTTCGTTTCGCTGACGTTTCGCTGCTCATCATTCTTCATTCTTCTGGTCAGGTCGCTGGTGGACACTGCCTTATATCTATAATAAGGAAGGAGCTAACTACACTGAAACTAACATACCTGTTTGTTTACAATTTCTGTTTGTTGGCTAGATCTGTTGAAATACATTAAGTGTGAACTGTGCCTGAGTCATATTTTGCATAACCGTTCCGGTCCCTAATGGATGCTCTTCCACCTATTAGCATACTGGGTATCGCTATTGTTTTCCTTGTTTTGATTTAGGTCTGAGGATGGAGTTATAAATAGGAGACAAATGATGTCTAAACCCCCCATTTCTGTTCAAAGATGGATTGTCTTTCCAAACAAAAATGGCTGTTTTGTTCCTCCAATATAACGCTCACTGCAGTCTTCACTACGCTGAATGGAGAAGACCACGTTGCTTTGTTTGTGGCTCGGGGTTTTGTCCTTTGGGTGAACCAGTTTCTGTCTTAAAGTGTTTGTAGGTTTGAAATAGACTGGGATTTTATGCTGTCTGAAAATCCTCTGAAGCTTTTCAGACAGACCAGCTGTGTAGGGATTAGTTACACGTTTTCTCCTAGGTTCTGATTCTCTGTTATCCTGTTTTTAGCTTTCTTAGATCTATTGAAGGCCAATTTTGGATATCCTGAAGCAGAGAGGGCTTTCACCTTGTGTTCTTTCTGTGTTTCACCCACACTGTGGTGTGTTCCCGCAGTCGTCGAGCTCGTCGCAGGAGCGCCTGCACCAGCTGCCTTCTCGTAAATTCAGATTCTCTGTTGTCCTGTTTTTTGGCTCTCTTAGATCTATTGAGGGCCCATTTTGGATATCCACAAGCAGACAGGGCTTTAACCACGTGTTGTTGTTCTTTCACTTTTCCTTCTGTGCTTGTAGGAACCACTTGAGCCCTGTATATACAAATAGATGTGTTAATTTCAGTGCAGTTAGCTCCTCCCTTCAGACAGATATAAGGCAGTGTCCACCAGCGATCGGACCAGAACTGAAGAAGCGGCTTGAGTGAGCGGCAAAACTTCTTCACTCCAAAACTTTTGTCCAGTTGACAAAATTGAATTTTTCTTTGGCTATTCCTGGTTTGTGGATGATAAAACGCTTCACAGTTCAATGCAGACAGCACACAGTGGTCTTATTTTGACCGTATAAGAGCTTCCACAATATGCCACAACAAAACAAATGTGACTTTATTACATGAAAGAAAGAAATCAGGTATAGCGCCTTTAATATATCATACTTTAAATTCTTATCTATTGTTGTTAAGGATCACATTAAACACTTCACATACAAAACAAAGCTATTTAGCCCTGAAAGTGTTTGGGAAAATGCTCCTCTGAGTACAATGTTTATAGCCACAGGCATGGGAACAGAGCCAGACAGCTTAACACCATTTTATCACCAATTTATAGGCTCCTTTTAAAGAAATATGGGATTTGGTTTTATCACAGCTCACCCAAAGGAATAATTTATTTTAAGGCAAGAAACACTAATTGTTTTTTATTTTGTTTGTTTTTTTATGAGTTCGTATATGTTGGCAAATTGGACTATGTCAGCGAAGCAGCCGTGTCCTCACCAAACGTTTAAGAGATTTATAAAGGTAAATAACTCAACAGGAAGCAAGGAGCATGCTGGGACTTTTAATAGCGCTGGTGGCTTAGACAAAGCTGTTTTAATGTGTTTATTCTGGCCAGTAATGAATAGAAAACTTTTAAAACTGATCCAATTGTACATGCTGAGTGTTTAAAGGCACTGTCCCTGATTATTTAGAATTTTTTTCTATGTATTTGAGCAAAATTTGTCTTGCCCCAGTACAGATATAATGTATCAGGAAGTGCACTGTTAGAATGCGAGTTGTGAGAAGCGCTTATAATCTCATCGTGGTGAATAATCAGGAAGTTTGGAATGCGTAAGGTAAGTGAGGAATAACTTTGGACCTCTGCAGACCGTTTAAAATGAGCTGGTTCTGTTTTTCACGTTTTTTAAGACAGTAAAAATCAGATAAAGCACCTTTAAACTGCAGCAGCATTTTGTGCACTTATTTCTAAAGGTCAATATGTAATAATTCGTAGTAACAACCTCAAATTTCAAATACTATTTTATACAAGACCTCCATTTTTGAACTGTTCTGTAACTTTTTTCTCATTTCCACAAGTACAAAAATGTATATTTGAAGACATTCTTAACAAACGTAGACATTTGATCTTCTGAGAAAATCGTTGAGACCCAACCTGACTTTTGCCTACAACTGTGAACTAATCCTCCCTCCTTTTCAGCACAACGTTCACTAAAAATCTATCCTATTCAAGCGTTTCCCTTTTATAAGAGTGAAAATCCTGAATAATACCGTTTAAAAGCCGGACATGGCATTGTAAATAGAGCTATAGACCTCGCTTCTGACGGTTCACTGAGCTCATGTGCGAGCCAGGCTTATTACTGAAGGTTGAAAAGCGGGGTCGGATTTTCCAAGTATATACCTGGAGATTTCAAACCACGTGTTAAATATGAATTATTTGTATGAGCTTCACAGAGAGGCAGTGGTGCAGAGGGTAAAGCGTTTGCTCACCAACTAGAGGGTTGCCAGTTCAGAGTTAAAACACCACTAAAAATATTGCCGCAGTGAATATACTTAATCTATATTTTCTTTGTGAAAATAAAAGTAAGTGTTTTGTTTTTTTTCCTTTTTTTATTGGGTCCATATTTATTTTTTCTAATAAAATGTGTATCACACCTCCTTTTCAGCACAACAGTTGACTAAACTTAAATGAATCCATTTAAGCCATAGACTGTATATATAAATGGACATAGGCAACCAGAGGCGCTGGCGGGAAGGGGCGTTACCTTCAACAGCCTCGCTCCGGACTGGCTCTTTGGTTGCTATGATACCAATTCCAAATATGGAATTCCAAATATGGAAATCGGATCGAAATTCGCGCCTACAACCGCTAGCCTCGATGACGCTATGGGTGACGTCACACTCACTTAGTCCACTTCTTTATACAGTCAATGATTTAAGCGTGAAAGCATTTGCCCACCAACAAGAGGGTTGCCAGTTTAAATCCTAGATAACTGTTGCTTCCTTGAGCAAGACACTTAACTCACACAGACAGCAAAAAAATAAAAGACAAAAAGACAAAACACTACTAAAAGCATTGCCTTGGTGAATATATTGAATCAATATGTTTATGACAAGTAACAGTAAAAAAACTGTGTGTTTTCTTCCTCTTTTTATTAGGTCAGTGTTTATAGTTCAATAAAATGTGTATCGCCTCCTTTTCAACACCACAGTTCATTAAAATTCAATTCATTCAAGTTCTCCCCTTTTACGCCGTGAGTGTGAAAATACAGTATTACGCTGTTTAAAGCAGAGCACGGCACTGTAAATAGTTCACTGATTTCATGTGCGGGTTTATTACTGCAAAGGAAAAGGTTGAAAAGACCGGGGTTGGATGTTCAAAGTATATACCTGGAGATTTCAAATGCATGTCACAGATCCTCAACTGACCACTGCCCACTGCGCGAGAGAGCTGGACCTGATGTCAAAACTGCCAAGAAATATTCGCTGATAACAAGACTTCGCAATAGCCCAGTGGAATAGACCTGCACGTACTGTAGCTGTCCGATCTGCGCTCCTCTGTAACTGTTTTGATGTCTGTGTTCTCTCAAGGGGCTCGGGGTAAATTGCGGCGTTTTCTCCTCTACGCTGGAGATCCATAATGTCACAGGGTAAGTGTTTAACCCGTCCGACAGTAACAGAGAAGAGTAAGTAATGGAGAATTGGATGTAATGCTGTGTGTGATGCACATCGCGTTAGGTTTGTCAAGTTGTTGTGTACAGTTTGTATCACACCTTTTGTACAGACAACATCACTTCCCACTCTACTGTGCGTGTCACCTGTGGTTTTACAAACACAATTATTGAGTCCTAAAACGTGAATAATTAATGGCTCAAATTGGAGTATAACTGGCTAATCTACCATGGTTCAATTTTGCTATGTTTTGCAATTGTTGTTTGCTGCCACATGTGCGGTGACCTCAGGCCAACTGTGAGGTTTTATCATAACATAAGTCACTAAAATAGATATTTATTTGTACAGGAGAGGCATCTGACGACTTGGACCGTCCTGACTTTGTCCCATCTATCTTCCCAACTCAGCATAGTCGGCTAAAGACGGCGATGCAAAATCCAAATGGTAAAAATGATCACTTCCATGTGCTTTGCTGTTGTCTGATCAAACAGCATAATTCCACATATTATGACTGGAAGTGCAAAGAAAAAATGTTTAGTGATTTAATACAACTGTTATCAGGGTTATCTGTCAGGCTATATAGTTTTGATATTCTACTTAAAGCTCATTGGGACATGATATGCCGACATCTTAGATGGGAGAGTTGGAATGTCTGAATATGTGATTTGTACTCAGTTGAAGTGAGGATGTAAGAAACCTGTGGTCAACCAAGTAAAGTAACTGTTTTTTTGTATTATGATGCTTTTGTGTGTTTCAGCTGTTTCAGAGAACAAAGACAAAGGAATGAAACCAGCAGATGTTCAGACAATGTCAGTCCACATCCACTTGCCTCTCTCCAAATGACTGTGGAATGGAGCCTGCTGCTGATCTTTGTGCTTGTAAGAACCCTTAACCCTAACCCGACCCAGACTGTCTCTGAACCAATTTGGGTTTTTCTAATGAAAAGAAACTTTGTTTGTCCAATTTATTTTTCAAAAGCTATGGACCCAAGGTTTCCATGATGACCTCAAACAGAAGCACAGCCAACTTCAGTCTGAGTGTGATCATCTGCGTGTGCACATCAACAAACTGACAGCAGAGAATGAAGGATTAAAAGAAATGATCAGGGGTACACATTTCACCTTCACCCTCTCGGGTGTAAAGCAGCACATGTTTTTTTCACAGGTCTGACCAGTGCCCTCTTTTATTGGGCCCTGGAGGTAGTTAAAGACATGAATAAATGAACTACTTTTTTACAGTTTTAAAACAGTAAAAATCTGGTGCAGTGCCTTTAATGAAAACAGGTTGTTACTTATTATTAGCCTGCACTTTATTTACTGAACATCACAATATCGATTACAATATGCCTGCAGTCGTAAACATAAGCACAAACATAAAAACAGATGAGTAAAAAAAAAAATCTAAAAAAAAGAAAGAAAAATCAATAGTATCTTAAACATCATTGTGAAATGCTTGCATGGCTGCGCATTCACAAGCGATTTCAAACTGTATTTCTTCCTAATAGCAGCCTAATGCTAGAGTTAACGTAGCATTTACAGTACAAACCTCAGGCCCAACATCTCATTTTGGCTCCACGGGACAATATGACAGGATGATTGATGCAGCAATTAGAAAGTTGATAACATTCCTCAAGATATCCCTGGCTCCGATAACCTTAGCCCGCACCCTTGAAGACACACACCTAGCATAGCAACATCCCTACTGTATACTCGCGCCGTGCTAGCTAGCGCACACGCCACACACACATCTCGCACTGCAGTGAAATTCTCCATAAGTACATAAAAAGCTGATAAGGCACCATCTATTTCTCGCATGACCCAGCCAAGGGCGAGGGGGAGCATGCATTAAGAGATTAGGGGACGACCACGGCTCCCTCAATTCATATCGGGACCTATACGCGTGGGGGCAGGAAGTCACAGTTTTGCACGTTTTTATCACTCTTAGGCTCACAAAAACCACATCGACCCAAAGCAAAATGGCGAGAACGGGCGAGAGAAAGCAGAAACAGATAGCTCAGGGGGGTTTTATCTTTATGTTTGTCTATGTCATTTTTTTTGCTAGCTTCCCTCCATCGCCATCAATAACGTTTTGTAGAACTCGGGGCGGCCATATTGGGCAAACTGACAAGACCATCTTTCTGTGGAAAAGGCCGGGGAAAAGTCAATGCATTTTAATCATTTTTATCGGGGCTTTTCCACCCGGCTGTGTCAGGGAGGAAAGAAGGCATATAGACATAGGTTTTGTGGGAATGAAACATGTACAAGCACAAGTAGGCTAAAAGTCATGTGAAATACAATATAACAAAACTAGAAAGTCATGAAACACATTAACAGGCGGTCAGCTAGCAAATGCTAACTCAAACTGGTAAATTGGTCTACTGGTAAGTAATCATGTTTTTGATGCGTTTGTCTTAGCACTTAGTCACTCGGAATTGTGCCTTTCAGTTGGAAAAGGCAGCGCTCGAGTCGCTGCATTTTAAAACTCATATACCAAAGATATCCACAGAAGCTAACTTTCAAACAACAAATGCTAAAATTGGCCCAAAAAAGTTATGCAGCATTAGGCCTGTCACGATAATTACTATATTGACTTGGAAAAACGTTGGAACAATATTTTTTGGGGTCACTATTTATCGCGTGTACTTTTTTTTGCACTGCTGAGAAATTTTTGGTTATTTTCTGGCTATATGTCAAGATTTAAGCCACAAAAGTTTGAATTAACAACTTGCAGATGCAAACTAACTACTAAAGTGTTTCATTCTGCTGTTTATTTATTGCAGCTAATGATTTTTTTAACAATATTGTAGATTTGGAATAGTTTTGTGATTAAAATCTGCTCTTGGGTTTTTGTGTCAGTTGCATAAATTAGTTTCAATATTATCGTTTATCGTCTATATTTAATTCAGCAATATCGAACTTCAAAATGTGTAATCGTGACAGGCCTATGAAGGTCAGCTACGCTTTGCTACCAACTTTTCAACACATGGATAGCTAATAAAAAATGCTATAAAAGAACAACTATTGCTACGTGTTTGCTAACTAGCTCAAAATGGCCCTAAATTCTCATTGCACACAGCCTCTGCATCAACCAAACCTGTGGAGCCATACTTCCCAAACTGACAACACAAATCTTTCAGTTGGAAAAGGCCGCGCTCAAGCCGCTGCATTTTAATCACATTTTTATCTGCTTTCTTCCACTGGGCTGTGTCACTGAGGATAACAGTTAAAACTCTGCTGATAAAGACGGGCCCGATCGGTGCCGGACCACTTCTTCTTCCACCCGCCGACCCCCATCTGTACGGGTCGCGACGAGAAGGTCATCTGAGATTTTCAATTTGGACTTTGAATTTGCTCTTTCAGGTCTTCATTTGCCTGGTGTCTTTTATACTTTTGTGTGATATTGCGATCGCGGGGCCGGCTGACCTTAGATGATATTGCACATATGAGAGGAGTGAAGTGGCCGGGAGCAGAGATGATTGGGAGGGCGCAGATTGGTTTTTGTGCTCCATTCTTCTTTGGCGTCTCGAGCCGTGGAGCATATGATGTGGTGGTGAGAACATGGTGAGACGCTCGGGTTTGTTTGTGACCTTAAAATAGTTTGTGTGCTTGTGTTTGTGACCTTAAAAGTAAAGCAGATAATGATAATTAAATCTGCACATATAACTTTTTGGCTGGAGATACTTGTCACCATGGAGTTGTTGCTTCGCTTAAATTCCCCAAAAAACGTAACTCTCACTGTGAGTGGGCTCGCCTCACCACAGATCTGACCTGAAACTTGGCCAGGTAGTAAGATAGACACGTTTAATGCCATACTGTGGGACATTCTAGGCAAAGTAATATCATGTCCATGGTGACAAGCTGACAAGTAGGTGGTGGACCCTCCAAGAAAAAAGTTACACAGTGAAGTTTAGTCTATGCTGAGTATATCTTATTTTGGCTCTTTCACTTTAATTAGAAGTCTTTGAAGAAATATGAGTCTATCATTGCCAAAAAAGTGTAGCAAAATGAATCACAGTGTCTTTTGGGATTATGTTGATAAATAATTGGATATTTTTGCAGTACAACAGAAAAGTTCTTAAATTTGCACTATATAACTAAACTTAAACAAAAAGTGGGGTAGGATTTTGAATAAACGCAGGATAGATGAGTTTATTGTTGTACTTGAAAAGCTGAAAAGTTGCATAGTGCTCCTTTAAACATTACTGTAAATAACTTTAAGTGAATGGAATGTAAAATTAATTACAAAAGAGCAGAAATGTCACTCAAAACAACCACTTCATATTTTCTTGGAGAATGTATTGCCCTCTCCATTCTGACATATAGTTACGTACTGGGCTAACTTCTTCAAAGTATAGGAACAATAATCTAGCTGGTCTTAGTGCTTTCTCTGTCCAAACAATATACCTACCTCCAGCCAGGATACCACACTGATTTTAGCATTTTCAGAATCCTCTCCGGCTTCTACCTACGCCAATGGGAAATGTGCAACAGCAGCTGGTCATGAATGCCACACTGATGGAGTCTAAACAACCCCCAAAGACTACCCACAAAAACAGTTACAAACAAAAAACTATTTGACAGGACGGGCTGCTAGCACTAATGAACTCCCCAGATGTACGGCCATGGGATCTGGGCTGCATTGCTAACCTCAACAACAAAAACTAACAACGTTAAGCACTAGGGTTGTCAAAAGTATCGAGAACCACTAATCAGTACTAAAAGTGGTATCAAAACTAGATACTCATTTGAGCAGGTATTGATGGTAAAAGAGTCACACACATGACCCTTTCCTGAATAGCTTTAGAAGACCACGTAGGCTAGTACACGCCCATGGACCACTATGGAAGGATTACACAGAGACCCCATGGTAATATAAAAGAAAGTACTAGGATTTAATGTTGAAAATGACATTCTACTGTTTAAATAAAGAGCGTTCTTTATTATCATCGTGGTATCAGAATCGGTATTGAGTACTGAGTCTATTCCTTAGTAGTGCTGTCACGATACGAAAATTTCAAACTCAATTTCTACGAAGCACTAGCATACAAGATGTCAAGGTAATCAAATTCACAAGTTGTACATGACAGCTTGGCTAGGTCTTCTCTCATTACATTACATTATAGATGCTAACCGCTACCTAGCATGCACTCCGTTAAGGTCACGGATTGTGCGGAGCGGCGTTGTACTATGATGCAAGCCCTCTGAAATAATGGTTTACAGTGAGGAGTAGCCTGGGGAGCTAGCTAGCCAAGACGAGAAGTGCTGTCTCATAATGGCTGATCAGGTAACGAGATTTATGACCAAGCGTAAATGGGGCATATCTCTGACATCTAAATTTGCGATTTTAGCACATTTCTCATCGCATGGAGATTTATGGGGAGATTGTAATAACCATATATAATTTAATGCCGTCACGGAAGTGGGGTAGGGTGAGAAATCCAATTACGCCAATTGATTCGTGGTTTTGTTACAAGAGGGAGGAGAAAAGCTAAGTCGGGGTATTATGAGACTATGTAACTTAAAATTTAACTGGCCATGAAATACAAAGTTTTACAACAAAATTACGTAAAGATGCCCTATGCAACTTTTCTGGTCGATGCCACCACCTGCTTGTCGGCATGAGACGTTATATTTTGCCTGGAATGTTCCACAGTGTGCCATTTACCTTTATTTATCTCCAGATAAACAGGTGACGCCATCAAGCCAAGCTACAGGTCAGATCGGTGGAGAGGCAAGTCTGTTAACAAGTGATTTTATTGCAATCACTTCTAATTGAAAAAAAATATATATATACAATATAAATATGTTTAATGCTGTACTGTGGAACCTCTTAATGGTCATGGTCACATTTTTCGCATTTTTATATAACGCTTTTCCACCTTCGCGTCACTCAAAGCGCTTTACATCAAGGAACCACTCACCCATTCACACACACATTCATACACCAGTGTACGCAGACAGTGGGGACGAGGTGAGCAAAGTGTCTTGCCCAAGAACACAATGACAGCGTTCAATCTGTGGGAGCTGGAATCGCACCGCCAACTTGTGGGTCAGCAGATCTGACCGCTCTAATAACGATTTTTATGTCGAGAGCGGGACAAACACGCTACAAAAAGAGCTACTGGTACATCAACGTAAAAAAAAACTTTCAAAATGAATTGTGCTGGAAAATACAACATTCTGTACTGTTTATATAAAGAACAACTGCATTCACTTTGTAACAATGAGATTATATAATGGCTTAATTATAGTCATTGTGAACACAACAATAGCCATATTTCATAACAAAATACTTGAGATGGATATGTTTATATGAGAAACCCTCTATGACAATGGCCCTTCAGTGGATTGCCAGTTAGTCTAAAATACAATGATATAAGGACGCATGATGGCGAGTTATTTTAGATATAGACTGATGCTCTGTAGGAATAAGTTCTGGCAGGAGACTTATTATGATTTGTAGGTTTGTACTTTTTGGGGAAAGTTGCAAAAAAAACTAATTGTGCCCAAAATGTGACAGATGTTTATAATGGCACCCCAGCAGTCTTCCCAATCGATTTGGAGAATAAATGAAGAAAAATCGCACGTCGTTTTCTAGGCATGGTGCAGGGACAATTATTCCTCCTTTCTCCCTCAAAATTTGTAAAATGAAAATAAAAATTGGCGAGCTGCTGTTGACGATGTTTGTTTTATAATTGCCACACTGTTTTTTTTTTTTTTTAGTACAAAGAAACACATATTTAAAAAAAGATTTGAAGTCTAGTGTTGAGTTGTATGGAATCAACGCAGTACAAGCAAAATCCAGTTATTTCACACTAGAAGTCTTTGGTCCAATTAATATAAAACATTCAATTTTTTCAGTAACGTTATCAATGCTAAAGATAAATTGAATGCCCAGTTGTGAAAATTCCAGTCAAAAGCAATAACCCTATATTTTTCTGAGTAGTTCTTGAATTGTTGTGAATATTTTTATAGTATTTTGGCTGCAGCTGTAGCATGAACTTTAATTTGACATAGAAAACACTTCAGGTTCTCTACCCTCTTCTAGTCTAGTGGGTAGTGCACCATCGACCCTTAAATCTAGTGCCTCTAAGTGGCTGGACCCGCTCTGCCTCAGGTCCAGTGGGGCTCACGCTGACCGCACCGACTGCAGTGGGAATCTTCTCTATTTCACCCAATCAATAGTGCATTAGCCTCGTCCTGACATGGTGCTAACTGCTAACGAGACCTTCTACCCCCTTTTACTGTAGCTACGATTTGCACCTATAGTTGAGGTGTCATTATTTTTTTATACCAACGGTTTTCAAAGTTTTCATAGCCAATAAAAAGCTGAGGAAAAATCACCCTTCTGGGTACCACCAGATCAAACCAGGTCTATAACTGGAGTATGTTTAAACTAAGACTAAATATGACTAAACCATAACTACTATTGGCCATTGGCCTAGGGCTGACCTTGTGCAAACTTCGTTTCATGTCAATTTGGCAACCTCACCCCCCCCAACTAGTGTGGAGTATGAAGTAGTCGGCTAAAGAAATTCTTGGTCGACTAAAGAGAAACAAAGACTATAACGTATCTCTATGTATCTGTGCCAAGCTGCACTCACAAGACTACAACTGAAAAACTATTTCTACAGAAAAAAGTACTGGGAAACACTGCATTTATATAAAGACAGATTAACATCTAACATTTGGAGACATTTGGAGAGTGAAAAAAATCAGAGTACAAGATATACTTTGGACAAGACAAAACCAGGCTAGTTGAATAGAATTCTTCTTAATCTCATTTTCATTAACTCCCAAAGTAGTAGATGCTTCAGTAGAGGATGAATTGTACTCTGATCATAATTGTACTGGTTTAAAACTCACTATCAAAACAAGAGCGACAAGTTCAACAAGTTCAACCAAAGTCTCCATTTTGTAGATAAAACTAATGATTTCATTAAAAAAATTCTTTGAACAGAATATTGGTTCAGCTAACCCACTGGTGGTTTGGGAAGCTTTTAAATGTTGTTTCAGAGGCCACGGTATTAGTTTCTCCTCATGGAAAAAAACAAATGGAAAATAAAGAGCAAATCCTGGCCTTAGAGATCGAAAGCCTTACCTCTTTAAAAGAGAACTCAGATCACCCAAGTCAAGACCAATGAAATGATCTGAGGATAAAACTAAATGAGTTAACAGTTAATGGAAAAACATTTCTCTAAAAGTTATCTGCTCAAAAAAGCAGAATGGATGAGAAATGGGGAATGTACAAAGTTCTTTCTAAATGATCAAAGGAAGAATAATTCAAAAAAGAATATTTCCAAGATCATTTTTAAATAATTCTTGGCCTTCAAAGTAAGATCAAATGAAGTCAGAGAAGGGTTAAAAATTGGGAGATCTCTATGTATGAAGATACCAGTCTCCTCATAAGCCCCAAACAGTCCAGCCTGCATGCATTATGGGAACTTTTGGAAAACTTTTCACCTCTTGGGAAGGATTGGAAGCATAAAAAGGAACTGCATTCAAAATACAAAGTAATGTATCATTGGAATGGACTTTATTTCTTTCTCTTTATTTATAAAGGGGAACCCATGAGAGCACTTGGACTTTTCATGGGTGCCCTCTTCAAAACAAAATACAAAGTTAATATTCTGGGCACTGAAATTCCACAAAACCTGGAAGACCTGGAAGTAAACTATAATAACTTCAAAAGACAGGAAAAATATTAACCATGGAAATAGTCAAAGCCAAAGTTAAATCTGTCAACTGGACAAAAAGTATGGGCCTTACACAGACAACCATGGAAATGTACATAATTAACCTTATATGGAAGAATAACACTGATAAATCCATTAATAGTGCCCATTTTTATCTCTTTATGTCTATCCCCAGACCATCACAGAGCTTCTTTAGAACGTGTGAACAAACAATGTTTAAGTTTATCTGGAATAATAAAACAGAACAGATAAAAAGACAAATATTATATAATGACTACAAAGTAGCAGTTTTAAATGATTAAACCTAGAAGCACTGTACCTCTCATTAAAAGCATCAAAGGTTCAGGAAATACAAAAATACAAACTGGTATACAAGTACAAGTATACTTTTAAGTATTACTTTTATTTTAGTTTTGTTTTTTTTTACATATAAATATGTAT